>VYZR01069172.1:31258-45324 GCA_013400675.1 Oxylabes madagascariensis
AAGGGCATCTATATTGCTCAGCTTCTGCTCACCTGGACCATCCTCTGGCTCACAGCAGCTTTATTAGGCATACAACTCTTAAAAAAAAAAAACATGTTAAAAAAGATAAAAAGCATGGCAACTTCACCTAATTTGGTTTTCTTCCCAGATGTGGTGAGCATCCACAGAGGAGCTACAGCATCATGTTGCTACCTCCTTCCCCAGGCTGAGCATGTCCTGAACAGGAGGAACACAAAAGCAGAAAGCTGAAAAATCAACATAAGAGAGCTTCTAAAGAAGCCTTATCACCACCACTTGAGATGGCAGAGTTAAGGAAAAGTCTCAAATTTGAGATTTAAACACTCTGACCACTGCTGCTGTCCCACAGCAGCGCCTAAGTGAGCTATTATAGAACAGATGTGCAAAGGACAAAAATCAAATTACAGACAATTACACACTTAGCATTTCACAGTTCTGAAGTGTTTACCTCCCCAATTAAAATACTGCTTAGCCAATAAGGTCGTTTTGTATCTAATGTATGCTTTATGAATATATATGGGGCTGTGGTACTAAAATCAATGTAAACATCTCAAAAATACTTTAATTTGTTTCTGTTATTAAATGAAGCCAGTGGATCTTTTAATCTCTATGTGTATAGCTATTCATCTTGCTTTTATGATCCTCCTTTGTTATTTTTTATTTCTTTGTCCTGCTTTGATCAGGCTCACGACTGATTTCAAATCAGGAAGGTGCTCCTTGAAAGGTGTCTGTACTAACTGTGTTTGAAAATATTAACATTTTTCAGGATTTGACTTTTTTGTACGTACCCAAGGCAATGAAGCTAGGATTATTTTCAGCAATCCCAGAACTAATTTTTATTTGTGATGAATATCAATTTCTTTCTCAAAATGAGATTTCTTATAGAAAGCCTCCCAGTTTAACGCTTTTTTAATAAGAATTTGCCATTGATAAGATTTTTAAATTTCAAGGACATTTCAAACTTGTCAGCAGGAAGCCATCACTATTATGTCACTCAAACTTTATGACAACACAGCCCCGATATTACTGACAGATGTCTGAGGAGCGAGTCACCTGTTACACCCAGTGGTCTGTAGCTGACACTTTTCTGATTTTATATGCTAGAACTTTACTGTACAATAATTTAAAATGATTTCTCTCCTCAATGGCTTTGAAACAGATAAAGCCCTTTATTACACAAGCCAGACAATTTTTACACTGTGGCAGCGCATCCCACGTTTTTCTCTTCTTGCAAGGGTTTTACTCACAGCAGAAACAAAACACCTATTTAATATCATCCAGGGCGAAACCCACAATTTTTTTTGTGTTCAATTTACCAAGAAATGCAATGAGGTCCTAAACATTTAAAGTGAATTACCCCACGTGTCTCTGTCTTGCTGAACAGTTTGCCAATTCAAAGGGACGTCAGGAAGAAGCAACATTAAACTAACAGCCGTGTGCATTGATTTTCTGAGAGATTAGGTATTGCAAAATTGCGAGGAGGAAAAACTAGGCTTCAGAAATTTGCTTGACATAAGGGAATGAGTGGTGGAGATTCATTAATCAAAGTCTGTAAGGACTTTATTAGTAACCTTGACTGATAAGTTTCAAGGGAAAACAATGATATTTTAAAGCATTTAGAAGATTTAGGGTACCTGCAGGAATTGCCTTTGTTAGAAAGTGTCTTCAGGCTAAAGCTCCAGTAATAAGACAAAAATTGCTGATATCAGTTTGAAGAAAATATAAGAGTAATTTGGGCAGAGATGAGTTTACAATAACGGAGAGTTAATGAAAGCATCTGAGAGCAGTCCTTTGGAGCTTTCCTGGTGGCACAGCTTTGCTTTTCCAGTGACACAACTGCATCTCAGGGTACTAGATCACATTATGATGTAAAAATGAAAAAAAAAAAAAAAAGAAAAGAAAAGGAAAAGAGCTGAAGTTCATCTCATTTTCATCCTTCAATGATTTGTTGTAAACAACAGCTTGGGTTTTAGTACATGAGGTGCAAAAAAATTATTTAGATTTTTTTAATGGTGAACCTATAAATTTTTGTAATTAGTCAATGAAATGCTTGAAGCCAAGCTTGTCTATCTCATCTGAACTAATATGGAGAGTGATCCTACTGTTTTGAGGAGAATGTCAGATTTTGGGGTCAAAGATTGATTCTAGTCTAATTCTCAAATGTAACAAAATGTTACTTGGAAAACATTTGGAAAAAGAGGTAGTTCTAACCCAAAAAAGGATTCAGGGAGAAATTATTCCAGAGACAAACATACAACGTTGATAATTAGGTGACTAAACAATTCAATTAACCAAATTTTCTGTAGTAGAAGGCTTATCCTGAACTTTGGCGCATATTATATAAAATTATTTTCGTGCTAAATAAATAAATATATAAATGACCACAGATTTTTATGACTATTCAACCAAATGGAAAATGCTTGCTTTTCCAGTTTAAATAATGCTTATTTTTCAGCTGCATGTTCCTATTCCTTTTAAATTTTGCTTTAAATGTTCCTCTTTCTCCACAGATTTCTCTGCAAGATTCTCACAGCATTTGGTGAGGATGTCCACAAAGCATTCTGCTTAAATATACACAAATATCCTCTACTTCGGTGCTTTAGTCCTGCTGCATTTGTGAAGATGTCATTAAAATACAACTTTTTTTCCTTTTTTTTTTTTTTTATAAAGACCTTGGTGTAGAACCACTAAATTGTCTTTACAGTACTCGCCTCCTCAGCAGTACTCAGTGAGAGCAATCAGGCCATATTTTCCACTCACGCTTATGTAAACCACAAATAAATCATTTGCAGCCAGCAGGCGTGACCCAGCGAGAACAGGTTCCCAGCTGTTAAGCATGGGCTTAGTCAGGAGAGATTTGTTGGATTCTGTGGCTCTCACTAAATGCGAGTAAAGAGCGGATTTATCTCCGCTCCTGGTTCGCGGGACATGCCTGGAATTTGGGGTTTTGTAACAGGCTCCATCACTTTGTTCTGCCCTGAATGCATGCAGTGAGCTAACTACTGTGAGTGGGAGTTGTGATCCCATTCAGGCTCTGACTCAGACCTCGATTCTCCTGAGCATCCTTCTCTTTATCCTCGGCACACACAGCAGCGGCAATTCACTGACAAGCTGCGGAGCCAGGGGGAGAAACAACGCATCCCCATTTTACCATCATTTTGGACTTGTTTCCTCGGGATTTAAGCCGAAATTCCCAACCCTGAGCACCTCCAAGTACCTGGACCTTTCCTCCACTGCAGTTATCCCACCATCTGCCTCAGAGCTGCGTTTTCCAGCTTGTCCCAGGAACTGGCAGGGTCCAGAGAACCACGGTGGAAGCATCGAACACTTTACATTTCTTGCTGCCTTATTTATCCGATACATTTATATTGGTTATTCTGAATATAACATTTCCTACTTTGAGAAGAGACTGGGCTAGGGAAGGGCAGAGCTCGTAAATTCTCCCCACACAGTGACAGATGGATGTACATCCAACCTCGTACAGCTCGAGTGCCTGCAAACATCAGAATCAAATTTCATTTCTCCTCTATCAAATAAGACAGAGCATGCTGTATTCGTCGAGTAATCAGTGTTATCTACTCAGGCACTGATATTTCTGATCTCCCAAACTCTGTTAGCTCGGCCCTTGGAAGATCTTTCTCTGGGATTAGAGAGTGGGGATAATGTGGTCAAAAGAAAAGAATGGTTGTGTCAGTGCACGTACACAGCTGCCTCTGTCTAAACATTGATAATGGGAAAACAGATCCCTCCTGGTAAGCATCCTGAAATCTGGGGTGAAGGCAGTGTTAATAAAGCAACATTGAATTAGAGGAAACAGACCCTGCTTTCCCAGCTCTAAATTTACCAAAATTTATCTAAAATTTCTCAGTATAAAAAGCATGCAATATCAAATCCCACTTCTGGAAGAAAAGATTCTCCCAGAACCTGCTGAATCTCTGATTAATAAAGTTATAGATTTAATTAAACTAAAGCATGTTTTTTTTTTCTTTAATATCTGACTTTCTAGAGAATAAAACACAGCGATTGGGGTTTGTTTATTTTTTTAAGAACATATCTTCCTAAGCTTGTATTTCCATTTAATAAAGCAGATGCATTAGGGGACCAAGGCCTTATTCAATCTAAGCATTTAAATTACTTAATGGAATTCAGAACAGAAGCAAAACTTTAAACTGGTGGCCATTGGCAGCCCTGAGCTGCCATGGATGGGTTTAATGGAGCCCTCTCTGGGCAATATTCATCACTCAGGGCCAGCTCAGCTCGCAGGGCTCCAGCCCTGAATGGATGATGGTGAGGCAGTGCCTGTGCACAGCCCAGCCCTGACGGTGCCACGCAGATTTTACAGGGCTCAGTTGCTCTGTGCTTCCATAATCTGGAATTTCACTCCACATCACCCTGGCTGTCTCTCTGTGCTGACTTTTGGACCCCACAGGTCACCTTAAGGCGTGCGGGACCTTTTTCACCATCCCTGGTGCAGTCAGGGCTTGGCTCTTGCTTCTACCACCATCAACCTTTCACTTTTAGCCTGGCTTCTCTTAAAACCCAATTAATTATGGCTTAGTGCCTGCCTTGATAAGCAGGTATCTGTGTGGTTTTTATTATTAAAGAGTTACATTTTCCAGTAAAAAAAATACCAGCATTTTGAATGATTCTTTATGTGACTAATTCTGTTTTTAAACAGACATAGCAGCAGCAAGAATAGTGAGAGTTCAGCGCTTCTTGACTCCTGGAATCAGGAATCGTTCAAGCAAGTGAACTCAAAACAGCTGTGGTAATTGGCTGAAATTGCCACTTTTAATGACACAAATTATACCAGAGTGATGTTTAATGAAAGCTGCAATTCCCAGCTTCTATATGCAAAATTTAAAACATTCTCCTAAACTGTGTTGACCTCTCTTGTTTAATACCCTGCTAATCATTGAAAATTGGAAACAAATGCTTCAATTAAGAGACAATTAATTGACAATTAATTCAACAATAAGCAGATGGCCAGAAAGAGCATCCTGCTATTAAATGAATCAAATGTGAGAGGGAGCATTTGACCTTTCTTATGTAAAGCTCCCCTCCTCAAAAAAAAAAAAAAACGCTTTTCCCAAAAAAAAGAAAGTGTGTAGACTTTTTTGTCTCGTACTCTGCAGAGCTATAACTTTGAAAAATGAAAATAAAAAGCTTATTTACATCAGTATTTTGGTCTAGGGGATAGGAATTGTGAATTAGGAGGGAAATAAGGAGCAATAGCGTGCACAAGTGCAAGAGGATTTACAATAGCTCTTGCACCCCAAGGCCTAATAGAAGAAAATAAAGCCGCCATTATCATCAAAACTGCAGATGATCTCATAAAGGGCTTGTCTACACGGGGAGGTCAGCACAGAACAAGCTCTGTTATGAATTTTAAGTGGAGTTGCAACTTTTCCTGACTCCCCGGGCGGGAGCGGCGGCGGCTTTTCTGTGGTTACCGCGGACAAGACGCGATAAAGGGACTGGGGACGGGGGGCATCACCCAAAACTGAAGTGAGGCACCCCGAGCACCAGGCACAGCTCCAGTGGGGTCTTCTGCAGGGTGGGAGTGGGAAGGTGGCTGGAAAAGCTGCTCGGCAGGTGAGGTGGGGCAGTTCAGCACCCCACGACGGAAAAAGCTCTTTGCGTTCACCTCCTTACGCTTTCCCTTACGGCATCCCCACACAGATCAGCCGGATGCGTTATTGTTCTAATTGTGCCTTGGTGTAGATCACAGAGTCACAGAATTGGGTTGGAGGAGAGCTTAAAGATCATCTCATCCCACCCCCTGTCACGGGCAGGGACATCTTCCACTATGCCAAGGTGCTCAGAGCCCTGTCCAGCCTGGCCTGGGACACTTCCAGGCATGGGGCTGATGCCTTGGAAGGCTGACCTGAAACAGAGACTGGACAGAGCTAGAGAATAGAGCAGGTATTTATTGAAAGGCCTCTAGGATACACCTTGGGCAGGACAAGAGCCTGGCCAGGGCCATACCCAAGGTGGACCAAAATGGTCACGAAATTGCTGATTGGTCACGAGGTCTTACATTTTTATAGGTTTTGGTCCATTTGCATATTGGGGTTTAATTGTCCAATTACAGCTTTGGGCTGTGAGGTTCCATCCTTCTTGTTCCTCCCTCCAGCCCACCCTTGTTTGTGCTTTTGGACCTGAAAGTTGTCCTTGGTTTGCAGCAGGAAAGGGATTTTTTTTGTCTCCCTGCTCTGTGAGCAGAGCTTACCAGCACTTAATGTGAGGCTCAGAACTACTTCCCTAGGCAGCACAGGATCTGAAAATATGAAAGCTAAAGTTTAAGGCATCAGGGCAACCACAGCTTCTCTGGGCAACCTGTGCCAGGGCCTCACCTCCTCACAGTGAATGATTCCTTCCCAAAATCACATCTAACTCTGCTCTCTGTCAGTTTGAAGCCATTCCCCCTCATCCTGTCCCTCCAGGCCCTTGTCCAAAGTCCCTCTCCAGCTCTCTTGGAACCTCTTTAGGCACTGGAAGGGCTCTAAGATCTTCCTGAAGCCTTCTCAAGGCTGGACAACCCCAGGTTTCTTTCTCTTTGCAGGGCAGTATGAGGAGAAGGCTGAATTCCGTACCAAAACTCCCTTGGCAAGTCAGGGTTTCACTCTACATACCTCAAAAACTCAAAGCCAAATTCTCAGTGGTACTGGGGTTATTGTCAGATAACTTCAGAAAAAGGTCCTTTTTCAGCTCCTTGCTTCTTTGAGAAAATGTGTAAAATTCTAATTTAGCTCAGAGAACCATTGTATGTGTAAATAAAAATTTATGCTCAAGTTGTAATGCAGTGCATAAAACAGAAAAGCCACTTGTCCCATGCAGAAAGAATTGTGTCTATGGATCTAAGAAATTAATTTGGTTAGCAAAAAATCAGTTATTTTGTCTCAAATAAATGACAAAATTAAATTGATGAAGGAAAAAAAAAAAATTGACCAAGGAAAAAGTTCCTTCAAAAGAACTCAAGCTACAGATAAACCTGCGTTTCCGTTCTCCGATTTTTTATTTAACCTATAGTTAAAAAAAAAACAAAAAAAAAACATGGTTAAAGATTGAAAAAAAAAAATAAATAATTTCTGCCATCCCTCCCATGGCTCTGCAGGCGCTCTGACTGTTTTTCATTTGATGCTGTATTTTATGCAGCCTGACTACGATTTCATTGGTAATTTCTGCTGCATAAACCTTGACACCTGGGTGGCAGGAGCAGTAAGCTGAGCTTTCTGGGGCTTCGGCATAGGTAAAGCAGGCAGGTTAATCATTGCTTATACCTGGAGCTGTCTGGCTCCTGTTAATATTCATCAGGTGTTCCTGCCCTTTATTTCTGCGGATGTCTCCTAATCCCACCAGGAGAACAACCTAATCCAAAAGCTGGAGCAGCAAGACCATTAAGCAAATTCATGAATGCTTTCTTCATAATACTCATCTTTCCTATGTCAACATAATAGGGATGTTTTTTTCCTTTAATATTAATAACACATTTGTACTTGAAAAAGGTGGGGTTTTTTTAAAAAGTATTCCAGAAGTTAAACAACCAAATAAAAGTCGCTGTGGAAAATCAGATGTGTTCTGTGACTTGTGCTTGGTGTGCCCTGGAGAGGACTTCCTGAACTGGTGAGATTTTGGGTGAAAATTAGCATCCTTTAGACAAGAATTGTGCAGAGGGAAATAATTAAATTGGCTTTCTCCAGGTAATTCATGGGAAGTGGAAGCTGTTAATGGAACTGGAAATGCACTCTATTATTGTTTCAGGAAACAAGCCAGGAAGAGGAGAGGAAAACCAATAATTTCAATGCTAATAAAACCAAGTCCTTAAATATTTTGTTACCTGAGAAGGAGCCAGGCAGAAATGTGATGACACAGAGAGGTGGCTCCTGGTGGAACCTCCAGGAGTGGCAGAGACTTTATGGTCAAGTTTAGAACTGGGGGCCAGAAACAATCAGAGAGTTTAGCAGCACCAGTGTTCTTTTAGTTAGGATAAACTTCCCAGCCAGACCTCTCAAATCTTAAATATTGATGATTTTGCCACCGCATGCCTTTGACTCCTCTTCAGTTTGCTCCTACTTACCCTGCAAGATCATAAAGGACATGAGACTGTGAAATAATAATGACATATTGTAAATAAATGTATGATTTTTTTCTCATATACAGACTTTTTATACTCGAATAGTGACTTTTTTTTAACCCTAAGTCACTGTCTCAGTTGTTTTCATGTTCAAGAAGAGAGGTCTTGTTACTGATTGCTGGATTATGTTGCCTTCTGCAAGGATTTAGTTAAACTTCCTGAGTTAGTGAACTCTAAAAACGACTTTAAAATTATAGCACTGGTTCAAGTTTCCTTCTTTAATTAAGCTTTAAACAGTCCCCCACACTTGTTTTAAGCTTGAAATAAGGAAAAGCAGGTATTTTAACTATTTTCATTTTCATCTTTTGAGTTCATAATACCTTTTTAAGCTTTAGACTGTAACAAAGGATTTTAAAAAGTGCAAAGCAAACAAAAAAAAAACAAACAAACAAAAAAAACAAAACAAAAATCCTCCAAACAATGGTATTGCAAACATGAAAGTAAAATATTTAGGTTAACATAAAGAAAATATTCTTGGGACGTTTGTTATTTTTAATTTGCATGCCAAAAAGAGATTACAAAAAAGTATAGTTCCTCCAGAAAGAAAAACTTCCACTGATAGACAAGTTGTATAATATGAATTCCAGTAAGCATTGTTTTTCCAAAATAAATGATCTCATTTTCTGAAGATCATGAAAAAAGCTTTTGTTCTGAGTGCTATAGTTTTGTCTACTATTGCTAAGATTAGACGTTCTTTGATTTTCTGAAAATTAATTGCAAACTGTTTAATTCCTGTAGTACACAAGATAATTAGAAAAAATGGGGGGTTATTAGTTTCACTAATCTGGAAAAGCAGCTGTCATAACCATTAATATAGCTTTTATTTGTAAATATTCATTTTTAAATTAGTATTGGGATAATCTGGGGATGTTTCAAATGATCAGACAATACCTGAAAAAAACCTTGTCGATGTTTTAACAGAGTGCACAAGAACATCTGTGTAATTCTATTCCTTAGCCTTTTATTCCAGGCTCAATCTTATTCTCTAATAACACCAAAATTGAGGGTTGGACTAACACAATCCCCATCCCTCTGTAGCAATGATAATGTGAATAAATTGATGAGGGCTCGACACTGCACTGAGACCCAATAGCCAGACGCATTTAGAGATCTACACTGACAAATTCAAATATGGTTGATTTCCTTTGTCAGTGAAATAAAATTGCATAAATAAGGGTGTCTTTACTATTTAATCATTAAGAAATGCAGAGGCAATTTGTTTCCCTACAATTATGGGAATTCCCATAGATAGATATGGGACCAGAGACCTAAAAGAACCCATGTTCAGTGTAGGGTTGTGTTCAGTTTTAAAAATTAAAAAAAAAAAAAAAAAGAAAAAAAAAAGGCAAAAAGAAACAAATTAACAGTCCTTTTATTCTTTTGCCCTCATTTTTCTTTGTTGCTGCTGGAACATAGGCTTAACTGGGGTTTTTTTGTAGCCCTTCATCAAGTCTTGGCAGCTTATCTGCAGCTCCAAGGCAGGATACAGGTTAGCAGGGTATTAGCTCTGTGTCGTCTTCACTTGAGACCAAAAAAGCATTCAGTCAGCTCATGAAAGATATAGTAGACCTGGCAGTTTATTATAAATCCTGTGCACTCATCAGCGGTCCCAGCCAGCAGGTACACCCCTGCAGCTCATTTCAGGGATGCACAGAGGATAATGTTCCCTTTAGATCCAACTCTGTTCTTTGCTAATCTCCTGTCAGCCAAATTCTCCTTGCTCTTCTCCATTTTGCACCGTGTTTCATTTTGGAAATCCTTAATTAGCCACCGAGGCAGGTTAAAAAAAAAAAGAAAAAAAAAAAAAAGTGACACAACTGATGAGTCAGCATTTCAGCTAACAATTGCCAAAGTTTTTGGGTATTTTTTTTTAAGCCCCAAACTCAAGAAGTGTCTGGCTCTGCAGCTCACTTTCTGGGGCTTTGAAATGCAAATCAGTAAGTCCAGTAGAGTGAAACTCAATCTGAATTACTCAGAAGTGTCTGAACAACAAAGGCTATGAGCGTGCAGTGCCCTATTTAACAAACCTTTGTGAAGAGATCATGGTGGAAAGCGTGGAGTTTGTCACCTGAAAGTCTTTAAAAAGTTGTCTGCCTGATCACAACTGCCAGACCTTTCTGAGCAAGGTTTAGATAACACAGATATAAAAGTTCATCCAGTTCTCCAAAGACCTTCTTAAGGTCTATATGATGTGATTTAAGAGTGATGGTGCAAAGAGTGAAGAGCATGGCAACTCGAGGGCCAAATCCTCAAAACCAGCTTTATTCAGCCATGATTTCTGCAGCTCACATTCTGCCTCGGTGATGCATATGAAGTGTCCTTAGTCCCAGTTAAGTTCCACCTCTGCAAGGAGAGGTGAGGAAATGTATGAGAATCCCCTTGTCTGGATGCTTCCCTGACAGACTGCTTCCTCCCATGCAATAATTAGCAGGTGTTAATTCACCATAACTATTTGTTCCTGTAAAATTCTGGAGAAGCATGGGCCTTCAAAGCCCACACCAGGAATATCCCACGCAGTCATTAACTGTGTGATTCACCAAATTTAAATGCTGTACAAAAATATCCATGTGGACACTCGTTTCCAGATATGTGACATCTGATTTCCTTCTTTTCCAGAGCATGAATTTAAATATACCCATGAAATCCCCTCATTTGCCATGAGGTTGCCTTGTTCCCTCACAGATATGGGGCTACCTCCTGTTTTCCCAGCTACTTATGATCATTTCCCCTCTCCAGGTCTCACACTGAGCACAGTGGCCTAAACCTTCCTGCAGGTTGTCAGCTGCCTCATTCTGCAAATAAAACACTTGACAGGAGAGACCCCTTTTCTTAGAGGAAGAGAATAAGAGGTAGAAAATAAGAGGTAGAAAAGATGCACAGGGAACTGCTTCAAATTTACTCAGCATTATGACAGTAAATTTGCAAAGCAAAATAGCTTGGACTGTGCTAGGCAGGCTTTACAGAGCAGACATCAAGGTTCATCTCAAGGAGAGTGTTTTGGAACATGACTGGAAAGGTCTGTTGGCTTCCTAATGCGCTGAATACTTCTGGAGGAGGATCTGGGGTGTTCAGTGTGGTGGCCACGGCCACCGGGGCTTCGGAGATGCTTGGCAGAGTCCTGGATGACAGCCAGAACCTGTCCATGCCCCTGCTCCACCTGGGCACAGAGTGGTTTGCCCTGCAGACAGAGCCAGTCTGTATTTCCATGTGGATTCACTCCAGAGGATGGGTGCATTCACGAGACCTACAGCAGCTCCTTGCAGGGACGAGCTGATGTCTACGCCACCAGGCTTTTCTACCTCACAACCCACAGATCAGTAAAGGCTGCTGAGTTTCACACCTAATTAGCCCCATTTGGGATCTCTAAAGAGGAGAGTTTCCGACTGACACAGCCAGGAACCCATTTTCAGATGAAGAGAGCAACTCCCTGCTTTATGTGAGGCGAAGCCTTAGGTCAGTGTTTCAGTGCTACAAAGCACA
This sequence comes from Oxylabes madagascariensis, assembly GCA_013400675.1. Classification (NCBI taxonomy): domain Eukaryota; kingdom Metazoa; phylum Chordata; class Aves; order Passeriformes; family Timaliidae; genus Oxylabes; species Oxylabes madagascariensis. The sequence goes on from VYZR01069172.1 coordinate 42,894, forward strand.
GATGAGCTCAGCAAAGGTCTTTTAAGCAAACAGACCTTCTTAGACCTCATTTCAACCACCAGAGAAGAGTTTGTGCCATCATTCTTCCTCCCCAGTCAACGCCTGTGAGCTCAGCCATTTTGTCTCCCCAATAAGTTACTTCAGATCAGCGCTGTCAAAAATGTAAATAACTTCTTTATTTAAACCCATTGCCATTCCTCCAACGGGTACAGAGCTGGCGCATCCTGCTGGAATAGCAGACAGAAATTCATCCCCTTGTTTGAGCCCGAACACCTGTGCACCGTCTCACTTGCATGAGATGGTTATTTGGCAATTTATAAACAGAGCTGTGAGACTAATGCCTGTGTGCTCTATGGCTGCCTGCTTACCCCCAGCTTCTGTTTGGCATCTCCCATCTATTTAAAGGAAAAAAAAAATAAAATGAAACAAACCCTCAAACAACAACAAAACAAAACAAATTGTAGGAATAATGAAAGACTGTGCCATGAGATACCTGCCCAGAACAGAGCGATTAATTCAAATTAGCATAGAGACTTTAGTGGGCCACGGGGACACAATGATTTATGTGAAATATACTTCATGCTAGAATAACAAAGGAGACTTACTCACTTCCATTTATTACAGCAGTTAGAGAGGAAAAAAAAAAGGAAAAAGTGTGTACAATATTTCCATGGAGGTTAAGCTACAGATACATCTATATCAATCCTTAGTGCCCATGGTTTCAACCCAAAATTCCTCCTCAGCACTTCCTAAATCTTCCCAGTGCCCATCCCTGCAGACACAAGGCAGTCTCCCCTGCAGGTTTCACGTGGCTCTGTCACACCTTCTCAAAGAGAAGTAAAACAAGCGTGGGGAAAGCGCAAACAAACAGAAGCTGCCACATACATGTTCTGGAAGAGTTTATTCCTGTGTGGGAAGTGCTACCGTGTGAGAAAGGACTTTTATATCTGTGTGAGTGTAATGCCCTGGGATTGTGCCAGCAGTGCCAAAGATGGAGATTTTCACAGCCCTGGTTCATCTGACTACATAAACCTTGTGTGGGCCAAAATTAGATTTAATTAACGTTAACACTGCTCATTGCTCACAGTGGAAGTTTTACTTGCTCAGAAGGAGACCTTCATGTGTCACACAGGGGTACTGTGACCTAAGGTCTAAGCCTGCTTGGTATCCACAATATGAACAAATATTCCACAAAAACTTTTGCCTGCCTTGTATGTCAGAAAATAAACATAAATCAGAAAAACTCTGATTTGAAGTACCATGTGCAATTTGGTTTTTTTTAACCATACATTTTTAATGAATGTGAAAATGACCTGGCTAAAACCTAGAAATTTATATTAATAAGGATCAATCAGTAAATAAAAGCATCCAAATGCAATGTTGTCCCCTATAGCCAAAGACAACACCTTGTATTTGCCTTAGCACAGTGCAGTCACTGAACTGATAAATAAATAACAGCCAGAACCAAGACTACTGTCATCGTGATGTGCCAGAGAAAACAACACACTACATTGACCAGGGACAAAGGCAAAAAGAAACCCTGGCATAATATGGTTTGCAAAATAAAATTTAACTATCCTCTGAAGTTATTAGCAAGTACATGAAGCTCGTAAACGGAGAAAAAGGGGCCATCTCCTGCTCTGCGTCTCAGACTGTCAGGCACGGATCAGGAGTGAGAACCTGCCTGACAGCGACAAGGCACAGCGGAAAGCGTGGCACCGCTCGGCTGGCAGGATTTCATCAAACCACAGCTCCTTCAGAAGGGCAAATTAGCTGCTCTTGTTCTTCTTCCTGCCCCTCCTGAAATATGCTGTCTGCGTCCAAATAGAGACATCGGGACACGAGACAGCTGGGCTGTCAGGGATGCTGCTAACCCAGATCTGTCAAGGTGAACATGTGAGAGACTTCAGCTTTCCATAGGCTGGGTGGAGGAGGAAAAGTCTGTGCTGTCCGTGCTAAGCTGCTGCCAGCAGGGAGTCAGGGAGATTTCAGCAAAGCTCTCCCGGGTCTGAATACAACTTACTCAACTCTTTGTGCCGTGCCAGGATGCTGCCTGCAGGTACCCACGTGGAGAGCTGCTGGTAAGGCAAGGCTTGGGGCAAAAATCGTGTCTTGCTTTGCAGAGCCAGGATTGTCCCACACCCAGCATTCTTTAGCTGGGACTCAGGTACTCACATCGTTGCCCTGATTTAAGCCTGAGATATTTTGGTTTCTGGGAATTCTTTTCCCAGGCAATTTTCCGTAAACAACCGAAATGTTTTTTGTAGCTGTACCTATGTTTATCCATTCTTTCTCACAGGATAGGTTTCTTGACGAACATCTGTTTTAACCAATGTGATTGAAGAGGTTTGCCTTTGTTTCACCAACCAAATTAGCCTGTGTAAAATAGTATAAAAGAGAGGGACATCTCAAAAATAAAGCAATAGTAATA
>VYZR01069175.1:1980-13137 GCA_013400675.1 Oxylabes madagascariensis
TTATCTGTTCAGCTGTCAGAGATACCAGCTTCTAACAAGAGACAGAAAACATCTGTATTGCCACATGAATGTGAGGCTCTATGAGAAAGATTTCTACCTGCAAAACATATAATGATACGGGAAAAAAATATATCTTTGTGATACTCTAGCAAAGAGCTCTTTTCCCAGAGATCTTGTTGCATCATACAGAAATCTTATGACCATGAATTGTTGATCATCTAGAAAATATACAGGAAAGAGAGAACTGTGAGCATGTTTTGGTGCGAACATATAACCTTGAAAGGATATTCCAAATAAACCCAGCAATTCTATTTGTAGTATATGAACTGATAATTACCGGGGGGAATCTGAATTTAATTATTTAGTTCTGTATTTTTTTCTAGAATTGGATAGCATGCCCTGTTTGATTTTTGAATGTACAAAAGCATCTGTGACTTCTACAGAGCTATTGTTGAGATAAGGTACACTTTAAGGTGATGGTTACTTTTCAAAGATGAGACATTCTACAGTTGCATAAATATTAATTATTGGTTGTCTGAAAAGTAATTTACTAAATGTTCAGTATTAAATGTGATGGTGTTCTCAAAAGCATTTCTGTAAGTACCAGCACCTCAGCAGATGAAAATATCTGAAAGATTCTTTACAATGAATTCACATTTTGTCCAATATTACAGATATGCTTCTGTTTAGAAAAGGCTGTGTTATGTATCTAGCCAAACTTCAGTCCTTCAGTGTGAAGGGCTTGAAGCACATAATGGACACAGTATTCACTGGACACCTAGATGAATATCTTGGCAGCTAATTTCTGCTGACTTGTGTGCTGTAGAGGTGTACCAGATCTGCTTCCAGCTGCCCAGGATGTATACAGATGGAAAAGAGGGATTGGAGGGAAGTGTGTGCAGATTGTACCTCAAGGCTTCTGTTCATGAGCTTCCATACTTGCCAGAGAAGTCACAGGTATCATCATTACTTTGAGTTAGTTTTGTTTAAAAGCCACTAGATATTCCTGGCAAGACAGTACTGTTGTGGAAAAACTTGCACTGAGGTTGTAGCATTCTCAAAAAGGAACAGAGTTAAGTCTGTGAGAAGAAGCAGATTGATAAAATTATAGGAAATGCCAGAGTCAATGCTGCACAGGGACTTTATCTTTCTTTTGGGGGGGACATATAATGCAACCTAATTCTGTTGCTTTCTTCCAGAGGGCTCTTCACTCACATTACACATGGAATGGACATTACTCCCTTTTATCTAATCAGGAAATTGTTGTCAGTACGCGTTTAGGTCTTTTATTATATGGTAGTCAGACAGTTAAACTAAATTTCTCAGATACTTTAATATGTCTTTATTCCCTGTACATTTTGAGAAGTCTGCAAATAGCAACTAATTTACAGCTGTCTCACACACTGTCCCTCTGTGTGATATGTCTCTTTACAGATAGATGATGGTCCTGCAGATGAAAGCTAATAAATTATATGTGAGATGTGGGTATCCAATTTAAGGATTTTTTTGTTCATATTTCACATTGCAAAGCATTTATATATTCAACTAATTTTTGTTTTAGTTTGTCAAAAAATAATTACCATGTTCTCAAATGATATGTCAGGTTTTCAGGAGCTCAGAAGAGCACAAATACACTCAGTACCAAACAGAATTTTGCTGAATTTATCTAGACTCAATAGACCAGTACAAGCATTACTTGTGCCATCTCCCTAGTTCATTCATTACACATCTTTCAAACTCTTCAGTAAATGAACAAGATTTATATAAGCAGTAATCTCTTGACGCTGGTTCATTCCTGTAGCAGGTCTGTACTGTACTTTCCAACTGAATAAGCTTGATGCCATTGGATCCACCCATGTTCTCAAAGCAAGATAAGCTGCACAGGTGTAATTCCTGATGGATTTATCTAAGCCTGGTTGTAAAGACAATTACTAAGATTCAAAAAGCTTCTCCAATGATTTGAAGATGTCACTACCCTTCTTAAAAAGTCTGCCTAGTATCGAATTTATTACTTCTCTGCAGCAATTTAAGACAATTATTTCTTGTAGCATTAATCGTGGTATTCTTTTCAGGTACCTTTCAGATGCCTGTTGCTTATTTGACAGCTGTTATGCGAATTGTCTTTTCTTAAGACCCAGTCCTTCAGCCTCTTTTTGGTGACTATTTTCTAGGTTTCTCATTATTCCTGTTACTCCTTTTTCAATTAATTCCTGTCTTGTTTGAAACCTTGTCACAAGCTCTACAGTGCTGCCAGAGCTATGTGAAATTATCTTGCATGTTTTGTGGGTTGCACTAGCATTTATATATCCTGGTATAATGTTTTTAAACACTGCTCAATTGTTCTTAATGATCACTAGACTTTTTTTTTGTTCCTTTAGAATGAATGTCTAGCCAGTTGCTCCAGGTTTTTCTTAATATCTTGATTATTTTGTCTATATAATGGTAGACCATAGCAGTTTTCTGTATTGAATGACATTATATTTTAGCCTACTTTAATATTATGACTATTTTTATTATATTTCTATCTTCTAAAACTCTTTCATGTTTAGTAGGATATCCTTTAGCTCATCTTCCAACCCTCTAGAACCATAGAATAACCTGAGTTGGAAGGGACCCTCAAGAGCCCTTGTGTCCAACTCCTGGCCTGCAGAATACGTCCCCAAGAGTCACACCATGTGCCTGAGAGCCTTGAACTCTGCCAGGCTTGGTGCTGTGGTCACTTCCTGGGGAGCCTGTTCAGTGCCCAGCCACCCTCTGGGTGAAGAACCTTTTCCTGATATCCAACCTAATCCTGCCCTGACACAACTTCAGGCGATTCCCTTGGGTCCTTTCACTGGTCACCACAGAGGAGAGATCAGCACCTGCCCATCTTTTTTCCCTCATGAGGAAGCTGCAGGCTGCGATGAGGTCTTCCCTCAGCCTTCTCCATCCTGAACAGACCAAGTGACCTCAGCCACTCCTCCATACGGCTTCCCCTCAAGGCCCTGCACCATCCTTGTGGCTCTCCTTTGGTGGCTCTCTAATAGCGTAATATCTTTTTTATGTTGTGGCACCCAAAACTGCCCCCAGCACTCGACGTGGGGCCACCCCAGTGCAGAGCAGAGCAGGACAATCCCCACCCTTGCCCAGCTGGCCATGCTGTGCCTGATGCCCCCAGGACATGATTGGCCCACCTGGCTGCCAGGGCACAATGACTCAAATTCAACTTGCCGTCATCCAGGACCCCCGGTTTCCTTTCCACAGTGCTGCTTTCCAGCATCTCATTCCCCAGTTCATCTGTACATGCAGGGTTGCCCCATTCTAGGTGCAGAATCTGGTACTTTTCTTTGTTGATCTTCATACAGTTGTTGATTGCCCACCCCTCTTATTTGTCTAGGTCTCTCTGCAGGACCTCTCTGCCTTGGAGGGTGTCAAAAGCTCCTCCCAATTGAATATCATTAGCAAGCTTACTTCATATACTTTTGAGTCTTGTATCCAAGTTGTTTCTGTGGACCTTGAAGAGCACTGCCCCTACAGTGGAGTTGTGTGGAACCCCAGCAATAACTGGTCACCAGCCTGATGTACCCCAAATGTTATCTTATTTACCCCACAGCGCTTTGTGTCCAACCCATGAGCTGGGTGCTCACCCATGGCACGATGGGCTCGTCCTGCTGTCTGCTGGACGTTTTGTCCGGAAGTGCACTGTGAGAGACAGTATTGAAAGCATTACTGAAATCCAAAAATATTATGTCAACTGGCTTCCCTTGAGATAACTCTGTTGTAAAAGGAAATTGTCAAGTTGGACTTTATCCTCATTAAATCGTACTGGCTGTGACCAATGATTGCATTGTCCTTCATATGTCCTCCTGTAACTCCCAGAATAATCTTCTCCATAGTTTTACCAGGCATGGAAGTGGGACTGGGTCAGCATTTGCCAGCTTCCTGTTAATTCTCCAGATTCCCAAGACCATTGAAAAATCATGGACAGAGATCTGATTAGGAAATCAGACAGTTCTTTGAGTACTACCTTGGCATGAATCCCCTCACACCACCTCTCCTTTTTGACCACCATTTCTCATTGTGTCCTCATAGCCTTCATGTCAGTGATTTCTTTTTCTGTGGAGTTTTTCAGCTATGTTGCTTGCTCTTCTACCGGTTTAAAAGTAACATTGAAGGACGTTTGACCCACCAATATTTAACTGAGCTGTCTTTACAGTATCCTAGTGCACTGTTCATCTGGGGAATGATGTCAAGAGGTTTGACCCAGAGTTCTGTTCCTGGCGTCGTTAGCTGCTAATAGGAAATTGTCAGAACTGCCTTGATTCATTTCCNAGCATTACTGAAATCCAAAAATATTATGTCAACTGGCTTCCCTTGAGATAACTCTGTTGTAAAAGGAAATTGTCAAGTTGGACTTTATCCTCATTAAATCGTACTGGCTGTGACCAATGATTGCATTGTCCTTCATATGTCCTCCTGTAACTCCCAGAATAATCTTCTCCATAGTTTTACCAGGCATGGAAGTGGGACTGGGTCAGCATTTGCCAGCTTCCTGTTAATTCTCCAGATTCCCAAGACCATTGAAAAATCATGGACAGAGATCTGATTAGGAAATCAGACAGTTCTTTGAGTACTACCTTGGCATGAATCCCCTCACACCACCTCTCCTTTTTGACCACCATTTCTCATTGTGTCCTCATAGCCTTCATGTCAGTGATTTCTTTTTCTGTGGAGTTTTTCAGCTATGTTGCTTGCTCTTCTACCGGTTTAAAAGTAACATTGAAGGACGTTTGACCCACCAATATTTAACTGAGCTGTCTTTACAGTATCCTAGTGCACTGTTCATCTGGGGAATGATGTCAAGAGGTTTGACCCAGAGTTCTGTTCCTGGCGTCGTTAGCTGCTAATAGGAAATTGTCAGAACTGCCTTGATTCATTTCCAGCTTATGCAAGTGCCATGATGTTGCTTTGTTTCTGAAAACAATGAATATATCTCTGCTGCTTGCCTGTCCTTAAAATGAGTTCAGCGAGGGTAAAATTTTATCAAACCTGTGAATGGGTTTGTAAGTGTTATGTGCTGACCTTGCCCTCAGTATCTCATGTCTCTCTGCCTGTGCCAGGTGTTGAACATTAAGTTTTTTTAGTGTTTTAAAGGATAGTGTTATTTGCAAATAGGACTGAGTAGACAACTTCAAAGGAAAATAAAATAAAAAGACTAAACTTGCAACTCATTATGCTAGCTGAAGCGCCTATGAAGTATTTACTAATCTCTTCAGCAGCTTTTGAGTGAATCAAAGTTAGGAGCATTGGAGTCTGTAAAAAATAATCTCTCAAAGAAATTATTAAAGAAATCTTCAGAAATTAAATGAAAGTACTTATTTTTTTTTTTTTTTTCACTAGCCATATTCTGTTTTTCAGTAAATCAAACCTGGAATGGGTTTATTTGTTAAATATTAAGTGGTGATCTCACCCAGCAGACTAGCCAAAGCCTAAAGCACAACTCTCTGTAAGTTTGAATCCTTAAACTACTAAGTTTGAATAATAAAAACTCTCAGATATTAAAAAAGGAAAGACATCTCTTTTTAACAGAGACGAGTATTAAATTTGAGCAATAATCCATTCCACAAACTCCAAATATTAGTTTGAGCATTAAAATATGAATTAGGTCATGTATTTTCTGGAGAGAGGGCGGGTGGGCATCCTAGTAATGCAGGCACTCTCCTGTACAGCCAGGAGAATTGAGGTAGAAAAAGTATTCCGTTGTTTCAAAATCAGCATGGGCAGGTGTTTGCTTTGCTTCTATTTTCTAGTCCTTTATGAGATATTAGTGCTAGGTAGCTTTCAATTGGAACGGTTATGTTGGGGATTTTTGTGAGAATTAAAAGGTTCTATTAGTGTCATTTTTCTTTAACCATGCCCTTTTGGTAAAAGGTGACACATTCAAAACTGAAGTACAATAATGACTTTATTAAAGTACACAAAATTTGAGGTATTAATTTCTGTCTGTTCAGTACTGGCAATGGTGCAAAAATGTACTATTTTGATACAGTGATGCACTTCAGATTATGCGAGATATAGAACTGCATTAGAGTCTGACAAGACTAGAAGCCTGACTGCTTAAAAAATTGATAAAGTTCTGTAAATTCGCAGTTCTTACATCGGCATACTAGTGGGAACCTCAAGTGCAGTCTTTCAGGAGGCTCGTTGATTCTTACATAGCTACAGTGCTTATATATTTTTTGGAGAGAGAGAAACTTTGACTTTAACATTCTCTGGAAATCCTGAGAATCATATAATAGAACTGCATTACAGTGAAGTTACGTACCCCAACAAAATATGACTTAGGGAATAAAAGAGGCGAATTCTGGTGAGATTGTTCTGAAGTGTTGTGGTGCACAGAAAACACTTCATATTTTTATTTGTTACTTGAACTGGTTTTCTGACTCATATGCTTCTGTGTTCTTTACCTATTTAATGAGACATTTGGCATCTTTTGTTCAAGGATGAAGCGTTCTCCATTGCAATCTTTTTTCTCTCGCTTTATGAAAAATCTCTTTGTAGATGCTTCCCCCCTTGGTTTTTTGTTCATGTTTTTCCCGATAATACATTGACAAAACATACCAGAGAGAAATCTCTATGCAAAGAACTCTTTTATTGGAAGAAAAGTTCAGCTTTTCAGTAAGAGTGAAAATGGTTTACAATGGTATTACTTTCTCTGTATATAGCTTTTAATGACAATATTTTTATACACTTGAAACAACAATTTTGTTTCTCAGTTATAGTTAGCTTTTATGTGGTTTCTGGATTGGAGCTGTAAGTACACAGATCAGAATCTCACAAATGAATCTGTTTCTGTATCAGAAAAGATAGTCACTAGAATTACATTAGGCACAGCTTTTCATTTTATTCATTAATGCTTTTTACCAGGATACTGTCATCTTAAAGATAGAAATTCAGTGATAAATTCTATAAAAATTGACTATTTATTGCTTCCTATCAATAATGAATGTTGTTGCTGTGTTTATTTGCTCATAGAATACAGATAAAACCAATGCAGTCTGCTTCCATTTAGCATGGATATTCAAATCAGTCTNTCAGAAAATTAAAAAAAAAAAATTGATACTGAACACCACAAATGCCTTCATGCTTGAGTCTGAAACTGTAGCCAGCCTTTCTCTATCTAATTTTTGTTATGAAAGTAGCATAAACTGCAGAAGACTTTTCTTCACACCTGTCTGCAAAGATTTAAGCATTTAATGAAAGATTGCTTCAAATTTCTTAGAACTAGAATTATTTTTAATAAGATATATTTATATTAATGATAGCCATTCTGTCTCTTTACAGTGCAAATTAGACTATCAAGCCTGTGTCTCAGGAAAACAGATTTCAGTGAAATGTGAAGGACGTTGCCCTTGCCCTTCTGCCAAATCCACAAATACAGGCAGAAGTGACAGGAGAGGTGAGTGATGGTAATTCATGTAATATTTTTAATATTCATTTGCAGAAGGAAGGGAGATTTTGTACATGGAATATTATAGTTATCAGAAACACTCATTATTCTTGAATAAAACCAGCTTTATTTTGTTCAAGGTTGTTTCTTTGCCAAGGGTTTTGAAATTGTACCTGTAGTAAAATACCATGATATTTTTCAAATGAGCTATTGTAATATGAGTTACTGCTGGTTTTTTTGGTTTTTTTTTTTTCATTTTCTATTTAATACGCCTTGAGATGCTTATAGGTGTATTTTAGACAAGAAATTAATTTTTCGCTCCTCCATGTTTTTAGTTGAATATTCAGGAAAATGAAGTATGATAGAAAGGAAGTCCTTGTTGCTGGTCATAGGAGCAAGCAGTTAAGCTGTGGAACTGTTCGTAATGGCTGTGTTACTATGTAAGCGAGTTCATTTGAAAATGCTTGATAGGAGTAAATCAGCTTCCTTTTGGGCCACAAATGAGATTATGCTGCCAGAAAACAAAGTTGCTTTGCAATGCTTCTTAGCCATTGGTGCAAACTGGAACAAACCGGGGAGAAAAAATGGTGGCTAAGCATATTTTGTATTTCGGTGGCTCCCAGGTGATTATGGAAGGTAGTTTTTAAACAAAACATGGTACCGTCTTTGGTGCTTCTGAATAGAGAGCTGTCATGAGGTTATAGGCTACCATGGATCTGAATCTGTCAAGAAAAGCATGACTGGAGGTCTGCATTTCTAAAATTTATTTAGACTGATCTTTGTTAGATGCATCTTTTTGTTCTTTCTGTATGGTAACACTTTTGATGAATAAAATGCATTGAAAATACAGCATTAAAATTAGTTTTAAAGATGATGTTTTTTTTCCTGTAGCAACCTTATAGCAATAAAATGAACAAATATTGCATTCCTGCATTAACATTGATATTTCATTATAGCTTGAAGCACTGTTCCAGATTTATTGTGCAGGATAGTCTTACTTTCCATTATAAGCTGTAGCTACTGCCAAAACTATATTTATTTTCCTAGTTTAAAAAACAAATTAATGTTCCTTTAACAATGAATGAAGATGACCACTATAAAGATTAAACTTTGTGTGGGCATACAAGTAAATTAAATAACTGCTCTGAAACACTTCTGTAGGTCCCTTTTTCGTCTTTGGCAATATAATTGATTGTCTAATTAAATATTAATTGAATATATGTAATTAAATGCTCCCTGTGCTGTGACCCCTCTGCAAAATGATAGTCTTAACATTTTTTAAAGCATTAATTTACAATTTCATGTAGTATCTTGAAAATAAATAGATAAATATGTCATCTTCTCGCGTTGTTGAATGAAATGATAATTATTGGAAGACCCAGCATCGTGTGGCTAATGTGGCCTCTTTGATAAAGATATACAGTGAGTGTAACCTTAATGGGGTTGCAGCATCCTCTAGCAATAATTTCGATGTCTCCAGGATGGATATGGGAATATTTGCTTAACTGTGGGCATGAAGTGAAATTAAGATAATGAGGCGAAAAGCAAGCCTACCATTCTCCAGTGTTAGTCTTTTAATATGCTATCATTGCCCTTAGATTTTTACCAAAATAAGATCAGCATTTTCTCTGCTGGAAGCTGTTTCACCTGATGCAGTTAGCTTTCTATTGTGTGTATTCTTTCAAGCATATTTAGTTTTTCATACTCCTGTGCTAAAACACTGAAAAAATCTAGAGACAATTCTTTTTTGCTTCAGAAATTGGAATTTTTTAAAATTAAGAACGAACTCTTCTTGATGATTTGAGTTGCCAAGGAGTCAAGATTACTTGTGCCTAGTTATGTAAAGGAGAAGGAAAAAAGGTGTCATGGGTATAGGAATTAACACTAATCCTGTCCTGACATTGTCAGAGCAAGCAAAATACAGGGCTTTTCCAAATGCTACATTTTGTTACAATGCTGAAATATGTTAAAATGTTTTCTTTACAAAGTCAAAAGCCAGGAAACTTGAGAAACATGAAAGTGAGCTGAGTATCATTAGTGAAATTTCAACTTTTATTGTGACAGAATTCAAAATTTCTTACAACAGTAGTTCTTCTAACAAAAGTTATAAGAATACAATTTTTATCTTTAAATGGAACTCTCTAAAGTGTTGTTGTGGTTGGACTTGATGATCTTGGAGATTTTTTCCAAATTAAATGTTTCTATGATTCCATGATTCTAAGCTGCATATACATATGTCAGTTGCTTACAAATTTGATGAAGCCAAACAGGCAAAGTAAGGTTACTGTTCCTGTTTCAGGGATAACTTGAGTAAGGATTTCCTAAAATACGTCCCTTACCTAGGCTATTTAGGACAATTGTTCATCTTTTCAGATAGAAATTGCTGATTATTTTGGGTGTATCTGGAGACCAAACTATGTCTATGAACTTTCCCAAAACAGTCTTGGTGTGGATCCCTGTTCTCCTTTGGGAAGCAAAATTAAACCACTATTCAGAAAAACAGATTTTCTTCTGAGAATGTATGTGAAGTTAATAATGAAATCATAGTGTCCTTTTAGTTAGAAGTGAACTATGAAGTCTGGCTAATCCTTACCTCTGATGAATGCATGAGGCAGGTGAGGAGATCCAGGCTTTTCTGAAGGCCGCCTCATTTTAATGATACATTTAGAAATGTTGAACCCAGTTGATGTGCAGGGTCTCTTAGGTTAAATCCATAATTGAAAGGGCTAAGAACTTGATCTGGATCTAGATGTGTAAGTTGTTAAGAAAAACAAAAGTTACGAATGAAAAAAAACCCCAAACCCCGCAACAAAAAAGCCCACAAGAAAATAAAAACCTTTACCATCTTTGTTTTGAATATAATTTAGACAAAGTGATGGGTAGCATATAAACTATAAACTACAGTAATTTTTAAAAAGAGACAGAAAAGACAAATAAACTTAGGGGTTACAAATGAGAGGGGGACATCTCCAGAGCATTAGAGGCAGTATTAGGGGAACATGAAGTTAGAAATAAATGCATATGGGAGTACAGAAGAGAGGGAGGGCTTAGGAAGTTGTGTAGAGACACAGTGAGAAGAAAAGGTAAAGCAGAATGAAGGGGAAGCACCACCACTTGTGATAGATATGTTAGATAAGAGATACGTGAGGAAGCATATTGTTTTCCAGGCATAGCCATTGCCTTATGTCCTGCTTTTGCCCCAATCTCCTTTTCAAGTATGTGCCAGGATTTGGGGTATTCAGGTCATACTGAGTTGCACAGCTGTGGGTGAAAAGATTTCATTGACCTGGGGTCTGCAGGTCTTTATTTTCCTAACCACTTCTGACGCTTTTTTCAGTGTTTATGTGGAACCAGAAGCTAGGAAGGATTCTGTGCACTGCGCATTTTTACAAAACCGAGGAGTCTTTTATACCCTTGGTAGTGTCTGGGCACAATTTTTTCTTTCAAATAGTGCTCACGATCCTTTTGCTTTGAGATGTAGTGAGCCCTGTCCCTTGCTTGTCCTGCTCTTCAGTCTGATGGGTAAGACAACACATGATGCAAAGTGTGGTCAGTGAAGACCACCGGCATTTCTGCAGGAATTTTATCAGTAGATGAATGTATGGGTGACAGCTCTTAGCTATGGTTAAAGATCGTCAAAGGTATCTAAGAAAAGCATCCATTTCCAGTTATCTTAAATGTGCTCTACTCCAGAGTACATACATTGGGAAAGTTTAATTATTCTTAAA
>VYZR01069178.1:18633-39344 GCA_013400675.1 Oxylabes madagascariensis
ACTGCAGTTACCTGAGGGACACTTCAATGTCATCACTTTGTGTTATTGCTGACAAAGTGATCAGGGAGAAAAGGACTGTTTCCCACAGACACTGACAACTGTGAAATCAGAAAGCTGTTTGACGGTGTCAAGTCTCCTCCCTCTCTGCTTTAAATCATGAGCATAATTTTTTGGAGGAAAACACGCTATTGTAAGAAGTGAGGTTGGAAAGATGGAAAATCATCACCATTTGCTAACCCAGTAATTTATAGAAAATGTAACAGATGCATGTTTAAGTATTTTGGTTCTAATGTATATCAAAGCTCTGGAAGTTATCCAAGGTTTGTTCCTTTTGCTGCAATGCAGATCTTTATTTAATTCTAAAAATGGGAAGGGGAGAACTTCTGATACATAGAGCCCTTCTAATTCATAAGCTGTCATTCCTGAGTTTCTTGAGCTGATAATTAGAATTATAGTTTTATCCAGTGCCTTAGTACCAAGTGACTTGAATCAAATTCTGAATCTTCTGGGGATGGATAGCATAAGGACTACTAATGGAGTATGAAATTTAGCACCTTTATGTAATTAGCTCACATTTATCACAGGTTATGAATGATCAAGCTCATTAACATCTTGCTGCCTGTTCAGTGTTCTGTACGAGATTAATTGATGGCCAGTCCCAATTCTTGCACCCTTCTCTTGATATCACACAACCAGCCTTGCAATTTGTATTAATTATAACTTGCTAGATGGAGAGAAAGAATGAATTAATATCAAAACTTTAATTTTACTATTGATGATCTCAAATGAGGCATAAACCAAGTGGTCAGAGGACTGAAGAGGGAAACATGAAACAGCAGTGCTGCTCTTTCCTGTCTACTTGTTGTCCAACAGCCAGTTATGTTCAATAACATTCTATTTGATTTTAGTGTGTATATATATATATAGATATATATTCCTCAAATATTTTACCTTTTTTGTATTAATTAAAATGTCATCAATTTTATTGAAAGCATGTAAAAATGTTGAGATAATTATCTTTCGATTTATTAGGGTATAATTTTTGCATAATTGCATAGATAGCTATTTTATAATATTCATGTTTACTACTAGCGACTTGGCATTTTCTGACTAGAAACTTTTCCTTGATGTGGGTGAATGCCAGCTGTGCCAGTGGTCTAGATGAAGAAAAGCCTGTAGTGTTTTGTTCAAAATGCTCTGATTTTACTGTTTTGCAATGTAGGATTCTGGTGTGGAATTGAATTGGACAAGCCCCACGGGAAGAATGACGGCTCTGTGGGAGGAGTGCAGTACTTCAGTTGCCTTCCCAGATACGGCATATTTGCACCCCCATCTCGTGTACAGAGGTGAGCACTGAAGCTCTTGTCATGTTGGGGTTGCCAGTGTGAAACAAAATTTTGAACAGATGCAGAAGATGCAAGTATTTTCTTCTGCAAATGGAAGTTTGTAACCTCCATTAAAAACCTGGTGGTTTTAGATCAGCTTCTTGAAAGCAAGGTGTAAAACTGGAAATGCGTTTCCCCGTTTCTTTTGCAGCTACCTGAAGTATTTTTATTCCAGGGCCTCTGATAGTCTGCGTTCATTAAACCTTACTTTCATGACCCAATCCTGAGGTGTTCTGCTAAATTCAATTATAAAAGGAAATTGCCCTTGGACATGACTGGAAATGCTCTTTTTATCCCAGCTAACTGCACAGAGGAGCCAACAAAGCACGCACCACTTGCTTGTAGTCTCTTCCTTAGGTTCCAGGAAGAGCATCCGAGGAGTTCTGTACTCTTTCCTCCTGTATTTGTATGTAGTTACTCTGCCAGACACATTCTTGCTTTTATTTCTTTGAGTAAGCCAGCTCAGACAAACTGTTAGGAACTTGCCTCAGAATCATACCTGCTGTCTTAATGAGTGAGAGGCAAGTAACTCAAATACTGACTTGCTCCAGGCACTTCTTGCATAACAGCCCGAGTACAAGAAGTTGCGCTGGGAATGTTGGCGTCTCTTGGGGGCAGATGGAGAAGGAAAGAATCAAAACCTCATCAATATTTGACAAGAAGCCAGTAGGTTTGTTCAGAGTTGAGTTGAAATGACCTCTTTATTGTGTTATTGCTTTTCAGACTAACAGGTTCTCTGGATTCTCTCACAGAGACTTCGTGGAGTAAAGTGACTCACACTTTTCCAGGTAGGGGTGAGAGACATTGGGATTTGGGTGAGGCATCCCCCACAGGCCCTGCTCTGCAGCCAGAACCATCTGCACAAAGCCAACTTCTCTGAAAGCACAAGAGATTTTCAGGACCCCAAATGCCAGCCAGTAGTCTGCCTACTCCTTTCCTAAAAATGTAGCCTGCAGAAGGAACTGTTAAGAACTATTGTTCTTAACACTACTGGCAGAAAGAATTATGTCAGATACGGTTGTTGGCAGTCTTCCTTATTGCTAATATTGCATTCTAATCAGAGAGAAAGGGAAATGGAACCTGCTCCTTGATACAAATTGAGATTGATGAAGGGATCGGTAGGGGGATGTCCCTATGAAATTACTAAAACTTGTGTGAGGTACTTGAAGTAGTTGGTTTCCTTTTCCTCTACTTAAGCTTTTTGTGAAAAGACCTTCAAATTACCCTTGTTTGGTTTGTTTAATTTAATTTCTGGTCCCTCTGAAAAGCCAAAGGCATATATGTTCATGAGAAGTTTCACAGTTTAATTTCCAAATGAGAGGGGAGAATGTACAGCAAATGTAGTGGAAGCAGTATAAAAGAAAACACAAAGAATACGTGTACATAAAGGCTGGGTTTTTTCCCTTAAGAAGTCCTACACAGCTTATTAATCTTTCCACTCAGGTTTTAGACGCAGTCTAAGCACCACTTCTGCATCTTCACAAAAGGAGATAAACAGAAGAAATGCCTTTGTTAGGTGAGTGTTATGAGTTTCAAGTGCTTGGGTGAGCTGGCTGTTAGCTTTGCTCAAAAAAACTCCTTCCTGCATATAGGATATCTAGACCTTTACATGTTCATTTTTTCCTTTCCAAAATGGACCAATAGTACACTGTTTTTCCATGGGCATCTAGGAGTACAGTCTAGAATTCAGGTTGGCATTGAAGTTGTTTTCCAATCATTCATCACTGCATATTCTCCAAATTTTTGTATTTTCACACAGCTGGGTGAAGTTCAGAGGCTCTTGGTAAAGGGCTGCACTTTGTTCTGGTGATCCTGACTGACACTTGTATGTTAAAAGTTGTTTTGGTTAAACTGTTTTAAGCCCCAAATAAAATGTTTTGTATGGCTTAATTTACCAATACTATCACCTGCTGTAAATACTGTAGATCCTAGCATCGGGTGAAGGAAATTGCTTTTCCAATACTTCAGAATGCCGAGTGTAGCAGCTTGTCACTGTTATTTCATGGTTTGTTAGTGACTTGAGATCGAACCCAGTTTTTCTGAAAAGAATTTGAGGGTGTGTTTTTTCCCCCATTGCACTTCCTTGAATTACAGATCTGCCCTGGATGTTTTATAACAAAAAAAAGGACAAGACTGTTTTTGTTCCCTTTCTTTTCTCACTAGATCCAAGAGCTCTGTGTTGCGGCGCAGCTGGAGCAGCAACACTACAGCTCCATCCGAGGGGCCTGTGAAGCTGCACGAAGGCTCCCAGGTTCTCCTGACCAGCTCCAATGAAATGGGCACCATCAGGTACATCGGTCCCACAGACTTTGCCCCAGGGATCTGGCTGGGGCTGGAGCTCCGCAGTGCCAAGGGAAAGAATGATGGCTCTGTGGGGGAGAAGCGCTACTTCACCTGCAAGCTGAACCACGGCGTCTTGGTGCGACCCAGCAGGGTCACCTACCGTGGGATCAATGGGGCAAAGCTGGTGGATGATATTTGCTGAGCCACAGTGTGCTCACAGAGTGGGGAAGGAGTATTTTAAAGCACAAAACAACCCTGCCTAGAATGCAAACTTGTTTTGGAATCTTTAAATCTGCATTTGCGTTTTACGTATATAGGTATAAATGTATGTGTGTGTATATAATATATATATTTTATATAAATATATATATATATAATAGATTAAAAAGAGTTCAGTCATGTTAAGAAGTAAAACCACTTTTGAGTTTCTCTTACTTTAATGACCCTTGCCTGGAAGGTTGTTAAAGCATCTTGGGTTTAAGATGCTGCATCATTTGAAAACTTCCAGTTGGAGAACGGAGTGTCTGCAGCAAAGTTCCTCTGTGGTTCATGCAGTATTTAGAGGGTTTTTCTCCATGTAATAATGAACTGGAAATGCTTGTGCATTGCCTGCTTTTGACAGCAGAGGCGGTTAATGGGTGGCATTAGCTTGGTTCCTGGGCACTTTGTCAATTCCAGTATCAGCTGCTAGCAATAAGAAAGGAGGGAAAAAAACCAGCCAACCACCCCACCCTGCTTTTTCAAACAGTTGTGGAGTATTTTTGCATTTTATTGTTCGTATCTCTCCTCTTCTTTCCCCCTCCTTTTCTCCTCCTCTCCATAATGCAAAAGGGCTGATAAATACAAAGATTTTCTCCTATCTAGTGAAGAGCAGCAATTAAACAAAAAGCCTTTAAAAAGCACAACTATGCTGCATGTCAGTCTGTACAGTAACAAGCACTTTTTGTTCTGCATTTGTAGGAGTTACATATAAGATGCACTCTTTAAAATAATGCACTTTGCACTCTCCTTGAGACCTTTCCCTCATTTTTAGAGACTATTTTCTTTTTGTTTGGGGTGCTGCAGGCAATGAGTATCACAATTGTAAAATACAAATAAATCCAGAGTGGAATATATAATACCTTTCTCATAAATACTAAGTCTGTATAAATACAGCAAGGTAATTCCTGCCAATGGTATGGAACAGATACAGGGTTTTCAAGCAAGCTGTTGCCATTATTTGATTAGTTTGTGATACATGTTTCTTTTTGTTTGCTTTGGAACAGTTTGCAGTATAAATTTTTTGTGAGATCTTACGATGAATTAAGGATAATTTTAGGTACAGCACTGTAATGGGCCTTTATGTGACATCATTGGTGTATCAGCCTTTTAGAATAGCTAATCTTTTGTCCATGTTTTAAACATAGAACGTCTTTTAGTTGCTCAGCATATGTAAACATTATCTAAACTGGATGGGTTTGTGTTCATTTACACATTTACTCTTAAATGATTGCTTGCTCTTGCCTACTTGAAGAAGTGACTTTAAATTGTAATATCCTATTTTTAGACAGAATTCTTCTGCTGTAACCTTCTTTTAAATGTTGCTGTAGCTATTTTTCCTGATCTGTATTTAAAATAATGCATATTGTAGTCTAACTTATGGGAATTTTTAATTGAATAGAAAACCTGTAAATTTTGAATGTAAAAAAAAAAAGTAATGCTTTATATTTAGAGATGCAGATATTCAGTGATGTACTGAACTTTACTTTGTCTAATATATGTTTCCTGCTGGTATTAATAAAATGAAACCCTGTTAAATAGTAGTGCAAAAAGAATTTTCTCTGGGTTCTTATGGAAAGTACAGAAGGGCATCTCTTATTTCTTCTGTACAAAGTAAGTGCATGGGGTTCAGTGTGGAACAGCAACTGCCAAATGTGAACCAGAAGCTTTTCTCTCTCCTGGCTTTTCAGCACAGAACTGCCAGTTCCAAACAAAGCCTTTGCACAACACATTCTGTCACAGCCTGGTGCTCCTGGGCGAGCAGTGGAGTTTCTGTGAAAAGACACTCATTATCAGGAATGCTCTTTTCCTGCCTGACCAGATGGAATGGATGGAACTGCTTTATCTGAAGAGTAGCTGGAGTTCTTCAGGAGGTAGGTATGGGAAGAAGTGTGTGGGTGAGGCAGCAAGTTGGGGCAGCTTCTTAGAGTCACACCACTTCTGTGTGGTCTGTCTTGCACAGATGATTCAGCGGGAGCTTGTTTTTCCTGCAAGGGTGTCAGGCTGCACCTTCCACAGCTCTGTAGCTTCACACAGTTCAGCTGGAAACAGGGTCTTGGCCTGGGCCTCACTGAAGCTGCCTGATGGAGAGGGCACAGATACCATCTGGCACTGGGGTATTGTGCTCTATCTTCCATTTCAGCTTCAGCCAGCAGCACATCTCTCCTGGAAGCTCTGGCTGTAATTGGCTCGAGCACTGTAGCTTAGAGGAGCAAGTCTCACTGTTGTCAGGATGGAGCTGTTTTGGTAGCGCTCAGAAGCTTCTGCCAGGAAGCAAGAAGCACTGTAAATTTGTACTGTCTGAAACAAATCAGTCCATTCCAGAAAGGATTACTGATGGCTCTCTTCAAGGTGCTGATGGGAAGGGATTTGTGCTTCCCTAAATCCAAGGTAAGTTGCCATAATCCTTTACTCCAACTCTTGCAGGAGGACACTATATCACTAAAAAAATTCTGAAAATAAGTGACAGTGAAGTTTGAAATTAGGTGCTGTGCAGAGGACTGTACTATGACAGCTCCTGACTGGTTAGAAAAAAAGCCAAATGATCCTCAAACTCCTGATAAACTACATAACTAAAGCATTGTCTGTAGTTTATACATAAATAAACAGATGGTCCCCAGTAATTCTTGCTCTCAATGCAGACTCTGAGGCTAGTCCTTGTCCCACAGCATGTGTCAGGTCCCAATAAAGAAAATGTCCTTCCTCAGTACTCTTTAGCAATTCAATCTTTCAAGTTTCTTGAACGCTGGCTGCAGAGACCACAGGTGCATGTAACAGGATAAGAATTTTCTTGAGGTGTCCGAGGATGGGGAATTAAGTTCTAGGGAGTTCAGCTTAGCTGGACTCAGTGACTGATATGCAGATGGTGACAGTAAATGGCTTCCTGGGCAGGGAGCCTGAGCTTTCAGAGTGCTGCTAGTCAGCAACATCTGAGGCACACAGATCCAAGGCTGGCTCTGCAGATCTGCAAGACATAATGTAGTTCCTCTGACAAGTTACCTCTGTTACCTGTGAGAGGTGGCAAATCCAGCATTTCTGTCATGGCTTGTTCAGAGTTCAGAGTTTGCAGAAGTCTTGTCAAGGACCAGGTGGAAACTGAAACTGTCCATGAAAGCCACATAGCAGAGTACCTGCATCCTTTTGCAGGTGAAAATGGGCTACTGAATAACAGAATCAATATGATTTCAGCAGAAGCTGTTTATTGTTTACATTACGCTACAGCTATAGATTCTAGGCTGCTTGTTCATGTGTCCATTCATCCTCTCATTGGTTAAACTGCTTTTTCACGAGGCTTGCAGGTGTTTCTCTGGACCTCTAATTGGTCAATGTCCATCATCACTCCGTGCCTCCCTTATCTAGGTTTTACATTCTAGGTAGTTAGTTTCTCAGGCTCTGTTCTTATTTTTAGTCTTGTTGTTGTCTCAATAACCTTGACAGATTCCTGAGAACTCTGATAACAAAAACTGCAGGTGGCTTGTTAAGATGCTTACAGTGAGTGGTGGCTAAGTCATGCAAATGCATTGCTGCATCCTTTTCACTACCTGGCTACAGACAGACAACTCTGGAAGAAAGGGGAATTAGAGCAGAGATTTCCAGCCAATGCCAGATCCAAACCAGGCTGCTGACCAGCCCTATTCCTGGAAGAACATAGGAGAGCTCCTTTTTGAGTTAAGACAAGGAAGAAAACAAAGGAGGGAGAGAGGTGCCTACTGGAAAAGTCTTGTTAACCAAACCACAGCACTATCCTGCTGTGGAATGAGCACATGAAGGAGAAAGTTTATAGTAATTAATTTCAAGGAACATTTCTTGAGAATGCAGCTACCTGGGCCATAGGAGTAATATGGGTTGGGATAAAAAGTGAGTGTTTCAGGGGAGGAGCTCTGAAACCTCTTCCTAGAATTGTCACAAGATTCAATACTGTCACTTTCAATACTGAAAATGTATTAAAATACAGCTTATAGGTAGACCTACCCTCAGTCCAGACTCAAAGGCTGTCTTAGATATATACATTTAGGAAAACACCCAAATGCTATCTTCAGCCATATTCTTTTTTCTCTTTTTATACTGGCCAGCTGTGGGTAAAAGCCAGCCTTCCTTGTGACAGAGGAAAGGGCACCTTCCCCTATTTGCAGTGCAAAGAAGTCTGGAACAGCTGCTGCGAGCCCAAAAGGTGGCTCAGGGTACCACCAAACCTGCTCCTT
This sequence comes from Oxylabes madagascariensis, assembly GCA_013400675.1. Lineage (NCBI taxonomy): Eukaryota > Metazoa > Chordata > Aves > Passeriformes > Timaliidae > Oxylabes > Oxylabes madagascariensis. Next base: position 26,762 of record VYZR01069178.1, read on the forward strand.
AGGGTGTTCATCACCTTAATATTTCTGCAACTTTGCAAAGTAAAGATGGATGTCCAGAAACCTCCCTCTGACGTTGATCCAATCATTGCACAGCCAAACACAGAGCAATCCAGCTATTGTCACTTTATTTGTCTTCATGCCTTGTGGTTCACTACACTTGTTTACAATACAAATACACTATTCAATACAAAATACTCAATGACCATATATTAGTATTTTTCTTCATAGTATCCCTGAAGTGCGCAGGCCCTTCTTTTATAAACAATGTTGTGTAAATGGCTGTACACGAGACAGACACTCCTATAATGATGCTCGGAACTTAAAGAAGTCAGATGTGGACACTTGGGAGATTTCCCTGCGATGAGTTTAACTCTGGGACAGATGGACGGTGATGTCTTTGCTGCTGTGGAAGGCTGTTTTATGCTATTTCCGTGTCAAGGTTCTCATCCCCCAGAAGCCAGGCGCAGTACCAGGAGCAGACATGCAAAGTGGCACCTGTCATTCCCTGTTTCAGCCCTCGTGTGCCGTGCTGCGGCTCCTCCCGCGGAGCCTGTGCAGGGAAGCCGGAGCAGCCACGGTCCGACGCCGCCTCGGCCAAAGCCCTGGGGCTTCCCACCTGTGGTCCCTGCACCTCCTCTCGCCGCGGCCAAGCCCCTTTCCCACCCCGCTCCCTCACTGCGCCTCGGGGGAGCAGAACCACCCTCGCTCCTGCCCCTCACTTCATTCCCAGGCACATGGTGGAGAAACAAGGTTCAGTGGCAAAAAGGGAAGATGATGGGACAACTGGAAAGGTCGAGAGACAGGCATCTGAAACTAGTTTATACCTCCAGCAGCTCACGGAATCAGAAACCTACTTATCTTCTATAGGAAACCAGGTAATATCCACATGGAAATAAGCCATTTTCAGAGCACGAGAGGGGTAGCACATGGCTTTTCCCAGTTGTACTTTACATCCTGTAGATCATACCGCTTCCCGCTTTTCCACTGTAGAATGAGGAAGACATAAAGAACAATTTTATTACCAACACAAAAGATTAATGGTCTTAAAACAAGTTCCTCAAAAACATACAGTGTGTCAATAAACTATAATTTAAAAAATAAGTCATAGACAAAAATGGGAAAAAGGGCTAAAATAACTTAAATTTTTCTACTAGTATAGAGGGGTTTGATAGAGGAATTTGGAATTTACTGAGTGCTTTGGTCTGGTGAGCCCATGGTGACTTAAATCCCTTCTGGTCCCTGCAGTTCTGAGTACTGAACAGGTGAATTGTCCTAGACACAGAAATTAAAATTTCTGGTTCATGCTCATGGCATCTGCAGCCTGAACACAAGTGACAGGGCACCCTTTGGTCCAAGCAATTAATGGTAGTATTTGTTTTCTAAGAAAGAGGACAGGCAAATGCTCCAGCTCTTGTTTTTAAGTGAGATTTGATTAGCACCAATATTTACAGAACAGTTTTTGCAACCTGGGGTACTGTACTTGGACAGCACACAGGGATACCAAACTAAATGCTTGCTATGGAGCTCAGAAATGGTATGGTTTTGACATTAAAAATAAGCCCAAACTGGATTTCTGAATTCCAAGAGTTAAGAGAGAGGGATTAAAAAACACCCCAATAATACAAACAAACCCCAAAACTCCAACCAACCGAGAAAATCCAAACCATTAAAGAACCCACAACAAAGCATTTTGCACTGGAGACACTAGAGGGAAGCTCACTTAAAAGCAGCTGCCAGTGCTGAAGAGTATTTGTCTCAATGTACTGCACTCAGCAGACTGGAGAACTTCAATAGTAATTCACCATTTCTCCTGATGAGAATTATCTCTTGACATATTCCATTGGTAAGAAGCAGAAATGTGTTTAGCTCCTTCATTTTTTTACAACTCCCATTCTGTAAGAGTATTTTGGTAGAAATTTTACGATAAAACAACTGCACAGCACAGAGCCCAGAGCAGTAACACACTCTCACCATGGCTGGGAGAGCCTGCCTTTCACACCTACAGACTTCAAATAATTTCTTGCTGCCTGTGCTTTTAAAATTTCTTTAGAAATGCCACCTTTAACATCATAACCTGGCAGCTTATCTGCATTTGTTTGACATCGAAGCTGCTGTCCCAGATCCAAGAATTAATAATTTCAGCTAGTCAAAGATCATTAACTTAGCAACTTTTTGTTCTTGTGCATTCTTTTGAAAACACTCATCAGTAAACAGGTCAGCTTCTGCCCTCAGTAACTTTGTAAGGCAACAAAAACTCAGTGTGCTCCTTTGCAAAGAAAAGCTAAAGAAAACACGAGGAGCTTCAGCTCTTCTGAAAATGAGAAAGCTAGAATACGTAAATGAAAATTGCTATTATATGTGAATAATGTACTAGTGTGATAAATTGTTCAGATACTGCTTGTCTCCTGAATTAATCAGCTTTCCTGAGACTCGAGAAACTACCCCACTGAGTTTACTGAGCTAGAGAGAGACTGGTGTGACACTAACACAGACCTAAGCTAGACAGAATCCTTCCCCAGTGGCTATTTCACAGCAAGAGCTGTGAGCCTAATAACCATGGAGATGACAAATACCCTCTTAGCTCAACCTTGAGAAACCTGTAAGTATAACCCTTGTTATCCCACCTGAACCATGCAGCAGCAGTGAAATGGATCTCTAGCAGATGAACATGAAATTTAGAGCAGCCCCTGACTCAAGCTTCCCAACACATGAGCACAGCCTGTTAACCAGTCACCACATCTGCTTTTGGCTTTGGTCTATAAAAAGGATTCAATTCTGTGTATCAGAGACATCAAAAAGGCAATCTAGGAGAGCACACTAGTGCTCCCCCCACAATGTATTTTTTACAAGGGGTTGGCCGAAGCCAAGTTCTCCAATTTCAATCTGCCCATCCCAAAGTTTAGGATATACAGGGATTCTGGTTTGTTCCCTTATTATGAAGATAGGAAGCTTACCTCAACATTTGGATCCAGGGCCAGACTCAGGGTCACTTCACTGAAACAAGGAGTCTGAGACCGAAAAACACCTTCCACCTCCTTTGCTGATGCTCCAGTACTCCCATTTCTATGGAAATAAGCACCCCTTTTTGGATAGCGTTCATGCTAAAACAGCTCCTCCCAACCCTAGCTGAAGTTACTAATGCACATCTTTATACATGAATTATTTCCTACATCTATGTTTTGACAATACACTTAACTGCAATATTTTTCATGCACGGGGTGTACAAAGTGAGTCAATGGAGTGTTTGTCCTTAAACCACTATCATACACGTATTTTGTTGAAGGAAAAAGGGCTCTAAACCCTTCAATACAGACAGTATCTGGCTTCCAGACAGTGGCACGATGTAGTCTTCTGCCTTTATGGTGTTGTTCGTACAGGGTATGTCAAAGGCTATTTCAAACCTTCGAGGTATGCAGGTGGCTGTCCATTTTCAGGGCATGGTGAAAATCTCTCTCCTGACCATGGTCCTTTAAAGCTTCACCTTGATTTCACTTGACACTCACCCATTCCTGATGAAGGGAATTCCTACTTTTGTAGGACAGAAGGAATTTTAAAGGACTTTACTCGGTTCTGGTGCTTAAGCATAGGTAAACAAAAACAAACCAAAGAGAACCCCAGCCAAACAATGCCTGCCCCCTGAATGCCTCATAGCATCTACATCCATCCTCTGCTTCCTCTCCTCTCCCCTTCAAGTGATGCAGTGTGACCAGGGTTTTTCCATTGCCCTGCCAGCACCCCCACAACAGTGTGCATTCAAGGACTTTCGAAGACTGGATTGTAGCTGGAACAAGACTTGAGAACGTGCCATCGCATCACCGTTCGTCGCTGTTGTATTTTTTTTTTTGGTTTGGATAGAGGACGCTCTTCCCAAACCCACTATAAGCTCTGCCAGCAGCAGGAGACCTCCAAGTCTTCCACAGCAATGACAAGTTTGGCACGGAAAAGCCCAGACACGAAACACTCATGGCAGTGAGCTGCGGCTTGACACGGAAGCAGAGGACGCACAACTGGGAAAAGCTCACAGGAAGGGCATGACGACAACCATGCGGATGAATTGATGCAACAGCAGTTGGGCCTTGCAGTTAACAACAGTTAACATCCTCCCTCCCCCTTGTTCCTTTGACTCTACTGGGGCTCCGGTGGTTTGAAGCCTCTCGGGTTAGTAGAAATTATAGCGTCAAGGGTGGCACTTTTGGAGCAAGTTTGCACAAAACAGGAGGTGATGCTGTCAGATACCTTGCTCGTGGTGTGTTGGGTAACAGGACATCTCTTCAAGGCTCAGGGGCCACATGGGGGAAAAGTCAAGAGAGGGTTGAGGGCTCTCAGGGCCCCTGATGGGTTATGTGGCTCTTGTTTCTAAGGACAGGATCCTCATAACTGCTAGCGCAAGGAGGTGTGGAGTTTTCCAAGGGTAAGCCCTGCTGTTGGTATCCATAGTTGACATTCCCACAGGGGAAGTGGCGGAGCCTAAAGAGAGGCACTTCTTTAACGCTTGCGGTTAGGGAAGATGGCTCTAAGAGCAGGGAGGAGCCTGGCAGCCTGCCAGTCACAATGTTGGGCCCCACAGTACAGTTTCCTTCCTGACCCAAATTCTCCCTCTCGGGCCTCTCCTTCTCCAGCAGAGAACTGTTTTTGCTGGCGTGCTTTTCTGCAAACCAGGAACCGTAGGTTGGATTCCAGAGGTTGGTGGGCTTGTTTCTGGAGCCCCGGCTTTTGTGAAGCTCGGAAGGAGGATTGGACTGGGCGTAGGCCATGTTGATGTGTCCTCCCCCTGTGGCTGACTGCACCTTCCCCGGCACTGGCTGTTCCAAGGCTCCCGCTTTCCCTAGAGATTTTCCAGCAGTGACGGCTGATGGCAGGGGTGGTGGAGAAGGCAGAGTTTGCTTATCATCCTTTCTGTCTTGGTGTGCTGAGACCAAGAGAGGAGGAATTCCTTCTGGATCGTCAGGGCGCATCACCACCTTTTCCTCCTCCTCAGCCAATGGGCCGTATTCTACTGGCAAGGCGGTGTTGATGACATCGGGATCCTGCCGAAGGGAACAACAGGAATTTCTCAAAGTCTGCAGCCATCACACATTGAATGACACATCTAGCAGCTGTCATGCTATGACCTCAACACATCCCACCACCCAGAGCCCACATTCCATGAGGAGGGGATGCAAACAAAGTGCAGTTAGGTGTGAGATGCAACAACGTATCCTTAAAATCCAACTCTTTTAAAGAAAGTAACCCTTAAACTCACCATAGAACAGCAGAGGCACAAAACTCATGAAAAGCATTTTTTATGTTCAGCAAAATTTCCTGTGGGAATGTTTTTTGGAATCTATATCATCTCAGAGTTCATAACATTCTCAGATAATATTGAGAAAGTTGGAGCCGTGTAAGTATTGCCCCCACACAACAAGGGGGGAATGGGAATGCAGAGTGAAGACAATACTGGCAGACCCCTTGAAACCTGAAGCCATAGGGACTGCAGTTCCGAGCTAGTTAGGCAGTTTTGAAAATTAAACTGAGAGAAAATGCGGTGATCCTGGCAACCTTTACTTATTGCTATATGCCATAGCAAGCTACAGATAGCAGAAAAAAATGCCTCCCAATCCCAGGATCTAAACACACATAACAAACAGATCAAGCTTCCCAAATAGCAAGGGAAAGCAAACTGTCTGAAGTGAACAACAGTGAGATCATACAATGAGCCTGATGCAGGCAGAACATTTTCTAAACTGCTCTACTCCTCGCAAGTTAAACTGATGGTAAAAAAATAAGTAAACCAGGTTTTGCCCTGGAAAGCCAGCCACAACTTTTACTTTTCCCTGTTTCTCAGCCTAAGAATACTCAGTCCTGTAGCCCAGCCATCTCCACTTGCCTGCTCCAGCACTGTCAGATTCAAAAAATTGCCAACAGCTGCTGAAACCACCTGCAAAGGGTGCTCTGAGCTGGGACCATTTCTGTTCAGTGCTAACTATGCCTTAAGGGTAACCACTGGGATGGAGTGGCTGGGATGAGGCATGTGAAAGCAGTGCAGGTGCTGGCCTTTCTTTGCTCTTTTGCTTGCTGGAATCTGTGCCTCTATAAGCAGAAGCAGAGTTACAGGTGTGCTCTTTGTAAAGCAGTGTAAGTCTGTGTCAGCCTGTGCCTTTCAGCAGCAAAAGACAAGAAGGATCAAGCACCTGATGAGGTGGATATCGCAGCCAGGGGTTCCAGGCTGACATCAGTCTCCCTGGACTGCTGACTGCAGTAGTGCAGTGCTGCCTCCTCATCTCGTGTCCTGGCTTGTCTAGACAGCTCCTCAAGAAGAACCCTCTCCACCCCTCTCATCCAAGGTGAAAGAACACGGATACCTGAGTGCAGTACTCAATCCTCTCCAGGATTATGGCAAAATTTGGCCGATCTTCAGGCTGGTGCTGCCAACACTGGGTCATAATGCGATAGCTGGAAGGGCAGAACAGGAGACATTAATGAACAGCAGATCCTGTGGGATGTGACTACTCATGGCAGCTTAGGAATCATAGACACTCATCACCATTCTTGCTTCTAACAAATAAGAGTTCTCTGTCTTCCCTGGAGCTGGGCAACTGATGCACTGTTACCCACTGGAATGTGACCACCAGTGGGCTGAAATCCACAGTCTTTCAGAGAAGTTACTCATCCACCTGAAATCCCTTGGACAATACACTAAAGGTAGGCAGGGCTACAGAGAAAGGAGCCCAATTTTCCCTATCTGTGAACAGTCTGATGCATTGAATTTTCACAGCTAACCTACGATAGAGAAATATTGTGTCATCTTTGACCAAACAAGCAGTGGTCAGGACTTCTCAAATGGGCCCTGAATTATTCTCCAAAATAACAGAAAAACTAAATATTAGAGAAATCACTGGCACTAAAGTTTAATAAGGCAGATTAGTCATGATTAGGTCGATCTTAAAAGTCATTAACTTTTGAGTAAAGAAAAAACATTTGAAACAGAAACTTAGTTGCATGAATATATCAAAGTTATAGTCTCATACACGGGGCCAGGGCAGTTTTTAGGTGGATCCATCCTTCCTCCATTGGTGACAAACTCCAGAACCTCCTGGTTGCTTTTGCTGGGGTAGGGCATGTATCCCAAAGAGAGTATCTCCCACAGCAATACGCCAAAGGACCTGAGTACAGAAGCAAAGGAAAATAATGAGAGGGATACCGGAATGAACATCACCAGTGGGCAATACACCTAGGTTCAGTACTGTCAGCATTGCTCTTTGCAACCTTTGATCAAGCAGCTGGTGGAAATCCTGCTATAGGATTCAGACATAAATAAGCTGCACAGTTGTAATAGTGAACTTTAAAACTTTTAACAAATACCAGTAGTTGACTGTTAGGAGAGTGAAGCCTATGATGTACGTAGGTAAAATGGTTGCTCTGCCCTTGTACTCAGCACTGTTCAACTGGGGGTAACAAAAGTGAAAGTCAGGTTATCCTTTTCTGAAACACTGACCACTGCTGGAGACAGGAGTTATGGCAAACTTTTCCTCTGGAATAGCTACCCTGTATGAAATATCATGCTAATGAATCCCCACTGATGCTCTGAGGCCCACAGGCCCCACCTGTCACTCAGAGTACAATAAAAACACTCCCTAGCAAACGCAGCCCTGGGCCTCGGTGATGTGGCCTGCAAAGCCCTGGGGACAGTGGCTGGGACAGGACCCCTTCCAAGGCATTCACCTGGTCAGTGGCTTGGAAACCACAACCTCATTGGTTAAAGTTGTAGAGAGATGTGCAACGATGGGAAACTCCTCTGCTTGGTGCTGAGACAGGCAGAGGTCAGCTGTACAAGAGTGTGGACCTCACCCCTCTGATGGGGCTTGCTCAGGAGCTGTGTCTAGGCCCCCAGCCTCTTCCCCCTCCACACACTCCCTGAGCTCTTGCCTCCTGCTCACCCCCCATTTTTCTCCCCACCTCTGGCCACTCAGAAGCTCCAAGTGCTGCTGTAGGCCAGGAGAAAGGCAAAACCCACAATGTACACCCTTCTCCATGACTGGCAGGATGGATCGCGCCTGCAGCCTCCCATGCTGCTTTCCTTCGTGAGGGACTAATGCTTTCCTCCCTGGGGCAGCACCTGCATCTGTTTTGATTTTCCTTCCCTGCTTGCTCACCTGCCCTGCAGCACCCACCTCTGCACAGGTCTGACTTTTTTGCTCCTTTGTCTCCTCAAACACTGCTGGCTTGGAAAGACCCATCTTGTCTTTTTAGTATGTGAAAAGTGAACAGGACTGTGTGCTTTTTACAAAATATTCACAGTTTACAAGAGGGGTTACAACACCGACAGATGGGACAGCAGAGGTAAAGAAGCGCACCATGTGTCAGTTTTTGATGTAAATATCCCTTCCATGAAAGCCTCAGGGGGCATCCATTTGACAGGCAACATTGCACACCCACCCTTACGATAGTAGCTGGCTCTGCAAAGAACAAACAAAACAAAAGAGTCAGTCAAGAATTCAGAAAATATCATTAATATGGGATTTTTGTATTTACAAATATTAAAATCATTAGCCAGAGGAGAGACTAATTTAGGTGGAACAATCTAAGTGCTGAAACAACCTGCTTCTTCTCATAAAAGTAGTGGAAAAGAGCAAACCATGGAAGTGCTGTTTAATCTACGTCACTTCAGGCCTGATCTGGTAAACCAGTTATCCTCATCCTTCTGGAGAATTACTAACACAGTAGCTGCTGCTGGCAGAGTCTCCTCCTGCCCTTTTCAACCACAGCAAGATCTCCTCACCTTATCTCACACATGCTCATCTTGGGCATACCCAGCAAGAATAAACTAAACCTATCCCATATATACCCCGTCTAACGCACTGTGAGTAAAATCCAAACTCCTCTGTAGGAACAAGGAGCTTGTTGAGGAGGATGCCAGGCCATTAGAGCTGGGACACTAGCACAAAACTGTTCCTGGGACAGGAGTTACAACAGTCCTTTAGAGTCACTGTCATTTAAAAGAAAACCTGCAAGCCCCAAACCCCATCCTGGCAGTTGCAGGAGGCTGCTCATGCAAGCTGGTATCACTGATCATAACTGCACAGCCTGAGCCTCCAAAGGATATTCCTGGACAAAGAAACGTATGCAGGCTTCAAAGGCACCTTTGAAAGTTCAGCACTAAAGTGTTCATCTTGGCAGTTGGTTCTGCTGATTGTGTGAGGGTGACAGATGCTACTTTGGACCAGCAGAGCCCCATCTGACAGTGAGGCAGCATGGGGGCTCTTTGTGGAGGAGAAAAAACTCAAGCGGCTCTGATACACTTGGGTTTTTGAAGGTAGCATTCTGTTTGCATCACCTCAGGCTGTGATACTGTCAGAGCTCAAGCTAAGCAGAGCCAAGCCTGGCTTAGTAATTGCACAGGAGAATCCCCAAGCAGGAAAAAAAGAAGGCAAGGCACTGGAACAAACAGTGCAGGTGACTGAGCACACGGCATTCCTTCTTCCGAGTCAGGGCAAATCAATTCCTCGGCACAGCAGCATATGGAGCTGCACTTCTAGAGATGCTCTATGGAAGATGAGACATCAAACTGCAGCCCTGACTGCTTACAGTCATTAAAGATTTTCTGCCACTTCTCGCAAGAGCAGAGGTAGTTAACCCCATGTCCTGGCTGAATTCCAATTTGGGTGATTGCATTTTCCTGATCTTCTTCTGCACCTTCCTCCTTTAGTTGCAGTAAATAGAGGAGATTTACTGATGACACCAAACCAAAGGTGCAGGGGTAGCATCAAGGAGAGAGATTAAACTCAGAATGATTTGGCATCACAAAACAAAAGGGCACATCAATGCCATTCAGTGTGGAGAACGTAAAGAAAGGAAACTGAGAAGAGTCTAAGAGGGAGGAAAAACACCTTCGATGACCGTTAGACTTCACTGCCCAGGAGAAAACTGTCAGGAGTGGGAAAAGTCTCCAGGACAGTTTAAGGCAAACACCAGGAAGGCATCAGCTGGGATTCACCAGGCTGGGATGTCTCCACTCTCGTTTTGCCAGGGTTACACAGTGCAGCACAAGAGCCTGCACAAACACTCCTCCCTCATGTCAGTGACCTTCCACTTGCAGGTACCCTGGGCTTGGCTCTGCTACCTGTATATATCCCGGGCCATTCCAAAGTCTCCAATCTTAGCCACTCTCCCAGGCCCTCGACAGGTAAGGAGGCAGTTTCTAGCAGCAATATCCCTAAAAGGAAAGGGAAGAAGAGAAAGAGAAGAACCACTTAATCATTTTACAGTTTTGCAAGTCAAAAAGAAAACAAAAAATAGTATCTACTTTCCTGAGCTGCAGAGAACCTAGAACAGCCAGAGAAGTCAGTGTTTATGGATAACTACAATGTCCCCAATTCCAATCTATCCCCACAGCAGGAACAGTTTTGTTCTTCAACATTTTCTCTTTGAACTTCACATTACACCTTCCAGTTGAAAGGGTGAGCCTCCTGTGAGCCTCCCTTCACTCCAGGAGCTATTTTTATGTCTCTAAAGAGTGCAAGAGGAGCTGATTTCAGCAATGTACTAGTCCCAACATCAAGCTGCCTGGGATCTGAATGATCCACTGATCTGTCCCTACTGCGCTTGTTGTCAAAGGCTGTTGTACTGCCAGAGACAGGTAGAACAACAATGTGCAAGTGTTGCTCTAAATACTGAAGCTGTGGGCCTGAATTTGTGTATGCAGGTAAAACTCCAAGCTCCACCTCTGTTGGGCTGGAGTAAACCTTGAGGTCTGAATAACACAATGGCATAACTTGTGGGTGACTCTCAGGACTGCGAACTGCCACCTCTCTGCTCATCTCTACTCGACAGGCAGATTTTAGATGCTTGCCAAACACCCTGCTTTGCAGGAGCAATGGTCACCTGATGTTGTCCTTCTGGCTGTGCTTGTACAGGTGTTCTTCGAGAGGGAGAAGAAAAGGCTTCCAAAACGAGCAGACAGGCACTAAATAAAATCCATGACAGCAAGAGCTTTAAAGACTCCTGTCACAAGATTGTGTCCATTTACAGAGTAGCCAAATAGGCTGCATAAGTGCAGGCCTTGAGACAGGGCTCAGGAACTTCAGCAAAACTACAGACCTTTGCCAGACTGATTTATAGCAGCTCCTCTTTTTATTACTTCTATGATTCTGATTTTGTTTACCTCTTTTAAAGGTATCCAGCCACTAGAGTGCAGCAGGACATAAACATATGGAGCAGGGCAATAGGAGCCCGTGCTGGCGTGTCTGCAAGCCCTGCCCAGGGTGTGCTCACCTACCTGTGAATGAAGTGGTTCTCCTCCAGGTACTGACACCCACATGCAATGTCACGGGCCACGTGGAGCAAGTCCAGCATGGAAAGGGAGGAGGGCTGATTCTGCCAAAGGACAAGGGACACACATGGGTTAAAAGCAGAAACATGGTGTGAGTTGTCACTGATACAGCACAGAGAGCTCTCCAGCAAGTGACGTAGCTCTGATGTTAATACACGAAGGGATTAGGAAAATGCAAAAGAGGGAGTTCATACCCATGAACTATGAAAGGATGTGCAGACACAACGTTATATAGATCCCAGAGACAGAATCAGAATAGAGAGAATCAGCCAGATCTGACTTTCCAGCTCCATTGGGATGCCCCTGTAAGAACTTCCCCCAGTTCTCATGGCAGATTCTTCTGAATTTTCAGCACGATTTTTGAGATCGGTAGCCTGAACTGTTCTTCACTGAGTTTCTTTGTATAATTGCCAGCTCCTCTCTAAAGTCACCTTGAACCACGGGAATGACATTTTGTATAATGGCATGAATCACATTTGCTCTTTCCCTCCTCCACATCTGTGTAGGTTTTATCTTGCCCCTTAGAGCACTGACACAGTTTTGTGTAGCCAATGGCTATGGAAGACTAAAGCTGCCAACTTCTTGTTCCTGCCCCTCTGATGAAGTCCACAGCCCTTGCCAGGAGGAGCCAGATGCTTTAGTGGAAAGGGCAGGATTTGCACAGGCACTTCTCAGCCCCTGAAGCCAAACCATCAGCTGCTGCCCTGAGGTGTGAATCAGTGATCCCTATGGCCAGTCATGTGGGGGAGGAGGAAAGTGCTGCTGCTAGTGGAGTGATGAGAAACAACTGGGCAGCAGTGACTGCTCATGCCACAACAACCGTTTCATAGCTAAGTGTTTATCAGCCTTAGTTTTTGGACCAAACAAGCTTATCACACTCCTTAGCTCTCTCTTAGGACACCAATCAGTCAGCCTTGTCCCCAAAAGGCACACACAGCCCTGCCCTTGGGGCTCTCACACCAGTGCACAAATCAGCACAGCTTCTCCAGTGACAGGGTCTGCTGGCTCTCCAACCCATCTGTTGTAATGAAACGTATCTCCAGATGGATGCAATGCTGTGCTGGCCATCCCACCTGATCTAAACCACTGCAAACTGGGACTGGAAATAAGTCCAGACCCTGCAGCAGCCAGTAGTTAAACAGTGGTCATTGGCTGGTAAAACAAAAAACCCAAAACAACAACAACCAAAAACTCCCCAAACCCCAAACAAAACACCTCCCCAAAACCCCAAACAAACAACCCCCCCCCCAAAAGTTACTTTTGGGAGCTGTGTCA
>VYZR01069178.1:81254-99705 GCA_013400675.1 Oxylabes madagascariensis
AATGGTCACAAAATGGACCACCGGTCACAAGGTCTTACACTTTTATAAGTTTGATCTATTTGCATATGAGGGTTTAATTGTCCAATTACAGCTTCAGGTTGTGAGGTCTCATCCTTCCTGTTTCTCACTTCAGTCCACCATTGTTTATGCTTTTAGGCCTGAAAGTTGTCCTTGGTCTTCAGCAGGAAAGGATTTGTTTTGTCTACCTACTCTGTGAAGAGAGCTTACTAGCGCTTAATATGAGGCTCAGAACTGCACCCCTAGGCAGCACAGAATCTGAAAAACATGGGAGCTAAAACTTAAGGCATCAATTTTACTTCTTCTTCTCAGCAGATGTCATCATGCTTGATGCCATTAATGAGTGGAATGTTTGCTTCGTCTATTTGTAAAAACTTCCATAAGCTTCCCTCACCTGGCAATATTTGGCCAGTATGGGAAATCAGAGGCTTACAGGAAACTGCCCACCATAATCTTCACTAACATTTGGCTGCCACTGGCATCATGGGTTGTGTGGAGAGCTGTAGATTTTACTCAGTGGATAAGCAATCTCAGTTATGCATTACCAATAATTCCAGGGCTGATCCATGCTGGAAGCCTGTAGGCAAAATACACTACAAGCATATATAAGAAACATACTCGGTGAGGTAAGGATTTCAATTTTGCTTTGGGTTCTGCCATTTAAGTGTTCTGTGAGCAGTAATTGGAGATTATTACCTTTCCCAGGACTGAATTTGCCAGAGATTAATGGGGCAGGGGGTTGAAAGATGATTGTAAATGGCAGAACTAGGTTATGCTCACAATCACAGTCCCATACCTGTTAAGTGTGTCTACAAAATGGTATTAAGAGGATATAAAATGATCATAGAAATTAGTGAGTCTTGCCAGCAACACGAGAACCAGTTACTGTGGTATGGCTAGACTAAGAGAGGTCGGCTTTTCCATTCTTTCTGGAGTTACTATTTCTGTCTTTATTTTCTAAATGAGGGCAGCAGNTGTTCACAATTACAAAGGATGGTAGAAATGCATGTTAGATAACAAAGACCAAGTTGGGTGGAGGAGTAAAAATTATTTAAGAACATTTTCTGAGATTTACAGCAGCTTCTGTACAATTTAAACTGCTATTCTTAAGAGTGAGCAGCTTTGAAATGTAGGTCTGAAACCTGTGAATTGCCCTGTTTACTTCAAGTGCATGATTAACTCTAGAGAGCAATTATGCCAATTCAACTTTGCTAGGTTGTATCTGGTTGCATGCTGATTTCCAGTATTGCACCGTTGCTGTTTTCAATCCTACAGAGAAAGCAAGTGTAAACACTGCAATAAAGAAATTCATACCTACATATCGTGAGATCCCACTGTTGTGTCCGAGCATTTCCTGTTCAGAATGTTACTTTTGTTGGGGGGAGGGCACTGGGCTGTTATTCACTGTGTTAATTGATGCATAATACAAAAATACAATTCTGCAGATACCTTTATTGCATTATACCAACAGTTCAGTTAGTATAATTGCACACAAAGAGCAACCAAATGTAATTTTCTTTTACTTAATACTTGCTCCGCTGTCCTTTTCAGCTCCTTCATCTGATTAACTAATGCGACTAAGACTTCTTCCGAGAAACAGCCATGGAAGTACTTGAAGCAGGACCCTCCCTGATGGAAAACACAAAATCTGTGCAACCACTAAATGCTGTGGGGAAGAGACTGGAGGAAAATAGTAACCCAGGCTGGGTGAGAAAGTGATTTGATGGCAGTTTCCATGCAAGAAAGCAAGGCTGCACAATGGCTGGTGGATATGCAGAGCAGGAGGGACAAAACAATGCCAGATTTGAGGGGAAAAAAGGTTAATATTTTTGCACATTGCACAACACGCCATTTTTGTACTGTGTGCCCTGACATAAGTAAGTTGTCAGTGGGACAGAAGAGAAGCTGAAACATCAAAAGAGGCTATCCTCATGGTATTTAAAGCCTATTCAGAAGTACCAGAAATCTTTAATTAAAGCTTGATTGCTCTGTGTCTTGTTATCTCCTTTTGCCTACTGAGAATCCTATTTTGTCTCCTTCGGCTTCTGTGATAATAATTTGTTTACCTCGAGTTCCTCATTATTGCTCACTGTATCTTTATATGCCCGAATTCCCATATTCTAGCCTTGTGTATAAAAGGAAATTGTGTTGGCTTGATATAAATTGACTTTTTAATGAGTGGTTGAATGATAGTATGGTTTGAGAAGCTTTCAGTTTTACTTAAACTAATACCTAACCAATTTAAAACCAAAGCCAAAGTGAGCCTGGGTTTACAACAGAATAAACAGCACTCAGCCTTTTGTACAGATTTAACCATCTCAATGAAAAATCCTGGTTCCATTAAAGCTGTTTCCATCTTCTGGCATATGCAGACCTTGTTACAACTGTTTTTCCAGGCTACTTCTATAGTCAAATTTCGCCTGCAACCTTTCAGCAAGAAGCTGGTATTCCAGTAAATAACACATCATTAGTTAATTGAAAAGGAAAGGATTTGCACTGCCCTGTGAGCATCTATTTAATGGCCACCTTGCACTGCAAGTAACTATGTGATTTGAACACCACAGGAATTTTTCTGTGCTGGTCATCAAGAAGCTTGAGAGAGTAACAACACC
This sequence comes from Oxylabes madagascariensis, assembly GCA_013400675.1. Taxonomy (NCBI): domain Eukaryota; kingdom Metazoa; phylum Chordata; class Aves; order Passeriformes; family Timaliidae; genus Oxylabes; species Oxylabes madagascariensis. The sequence continues at coordinate 83,885 of VYZR01069178.1, forward strand.
ACATTAGTTGTAGACATTTCAGATCTTATTTTACTGAGTGTGTTCATTATCCCAGGTATGACACACTACAGCGGGTAACACATTTCTGGAAGCTTTAGGATGTTTGACAGTGTGGCTGTATTGTGTATTTTGAATCTCCACCATGCATGACCTGGAGGCACTCTGAGCCATGACCAACAGTGGCAAGGCTGAAGAAGCAAGTCAGTAGGTACAGGGCCTGAGAACAGAGAGGACAGGGGGGCTGGTGGTGCCAACCATCACTTCTGCTGAAAATAGATTTCCAAGTACAAGCAAAAGCAACAGGTGTGTGTAAGAGGTTGTGCTCAGATACAAAGGAGCAAGTGGAGGGTCCATGCCCTTGAAAACAACTGAGCTGCTTTGGATTTAATGTTGTGTAAACAAAGTCCTACCTGTCTTTCAGACTGTAGCTCCTGCTGGGAAGGCTGAGCTGGCTTGGGGACTTAGGGAGGGCATTTTATTGTCATGTTGTCTCATCAGCTTTAGGAACACAATTCTTTGTTTCAGTAAGATTTCTTAAGAAGAAAATATTATAGTATGTGATCCATCACACAAGTCAAAGATCCTATTAACTGTAATTACATTTAGCTGAGCTCACATTGGTGATGCAGTCTTTGGGACTTCAGGGTGGTGCTGATGCTGTTGGTTCGCTCACACAGCAGTAAATATGTGGCCATCAAAGGAAAGGCCTTGACAGACTCAGTCCGAGGTTTCTTAAATGCATTACAGGATGCAGAAAGAAACAAGATTAAAGCTGGGTAAAACGCATAGCCCAGGGACCAAACAAGCATCTGCAGTGTTTCCTGATAGCAAGCAGGGGCTCAGCAACACAAAGGAAAAAGGGGATTTGGTGCGGCAGGGACCCTCAGAAATGCAATGACTTTCACTGCAAGAAGCTGTCACTCAGCTTCTCTGTTTCTGCCCTGTCTACTCTGAGGGCACAAGGGGAGAAAATTGCTGTAGGAGTAATTTCAAACCCCAAGGGCTAGAGACAATTTTAGACAGAATATGAACAAGACCAAGGATAAAGCCCAGAAAATAGGCAAGCTGTTTTAGATTGGAATTGCCTTGAATTTTCACCCCAAGGTCATCACAAATTATTTTAATTGCTCAAAGTACCTCAGTGACCTTCTCTTCTACCCTCATGCAATCTGATTCCCTTTATTTCTACTATCCAAGCCTTTCTTTAAATTGAATTCCTCAGATAGGACAGGGAGCAGAAGAGCTAGATGATGTCAGGTCTAGTGAGAAGTAGGGAATAACAAAATTCTTAAAAAAAATTACAGCCACAGGATTTCTAGCCTACACACACTTTACACTAACTTTGCATCTAAAATCTAAAGTTTTTTTCTGTTGCTAAAACAGTAGGTACCCTGGAAGGAAATGTACAGCTGCCTTAGGAAACAACATCACCACCTACAGAAAGTCAGCCAGAAATCCATAATCTACACCTGCCTACAGATCCTACCATGAGATCACTGACCCAAGGGCAATACTGAGAGCACTTAAAAGACAACTCCACTTACAGGCAGGAAACAGAGATAGATATTGAAGGGAGGACTTCAAAGGATCTTCAAAGAGAACATATAAAGATACTTTTGTAAATTATACCTTTGTGACAGCCCAAGCTCACACACAACATCTGTAATAGAGCTAAACACAACCTTTATCACTGAAGTGCAGCTTCACCCAGCCCAGCATCCTCTCATATGGGTTCATTGCCTCTGTCTTGCTCCCTTAAGGCAGTGCTTCTGCACTTTTCTTGCTGTGTGATGCTCAGGACATAAAATATCAGTAAACTCCACGTGATGGCAACTTAGCCGACCCTGCAGGCTGTACCCTCAGCCTCTGCTGCCAGAGCTCGCTTCACAAGAGAGCTCAGGCAGCAGCAGCTGCCCTGCTGTGGCAGTGCAGAGTGGGCTCACGGATCCAGCTTTTCAGGGAGGCTTTGAAGGCTGTGTGGGGCTTTTGGCCACGCTGACCAGACTGCTGTCAGCATCAGAGCTAACACCATTAGTTCATGCACCTCAACAAAACACTGCAGGTAGCAAAGTGAAATACAGCCTAGAAAAGAACAGATGCAAAGAACTGCTCTTAGGCAGAAGAGTGGGCAAGGAGGCAGCAGCAGGAACAAATCCCTAGGCTTACTGACACAGCAAAGGAGGCATATATCAACCCTGCTCTCTAACTTAAGAGGGGTGGTATTTCACGTTGGCAGGTAAGTAGCCCTAAGTGAGGAGAAACAGCTGCGCACGGTGCTGATGGTTGCAGTTGTAACAAGCGCTTGTCTCTCCTGTAGCTACCCCTCACTTCCATGGCCAGCCCTGCTGCCGCAGGTAGGCTGGAGTTGTGGCTGCTTGAACCAGTGCAGGAAGAGAGGCTGGTGAGGAGGAGGGAAGGAGGCAGATTCCAATGGAAATGCACTTTTAAGGCCCAAAACAGATATTGTGAATATGTGGGAAAGCCTGGGAGAGGAGAGAGGGATGGGAGGGTGAAGGCAGGGAAGGGAACTCTTGCATCTATTTGGCCCACACCGTTACAGTTAGGTCGGAAAGAGGAGCTGAAGGGTAGGGAGAATAAAGTAACATGAACATACAAGACCGACATTTCTAACTAAGTCCAATGCTGTACTGTTTCAAATGGACAATAAATATTTATTGAAAAAGAGAGGCTATGTTAGTTCAAACCAAGTCCGTATTAAGTAGAATTGGGTGTTCAGGTTAACAAATGCTAGACTCAGTCAATTTGGACACTTCACTTTGATTCCTGCCAATTTTTAGATGACTATGACACCAAATACACTCATCTTACAGTTTAAACCCAAGTTTTACTTCAAGCAGCCCCCTCTGGTTCTTTCAGCAGCTTGCAGTCTGTTATAGTTAAATCTAAGTTACAGTTAGCAGCTAAAGGTAATTTCTTTCTAGAGCACGTTTTGTTTTATTTGTAAGGGACTTGGGAAAAGCTCTAAACAAAGGCTTTGGGGGGAAAAACGTTGCATTTAGCCACATCTAAATGAAATCTGTGCTAGTTGGAAATCTCTCCTATCTGATGCTTCTCAGACTCAACAGTTACCTGCTGGATCAGAAAAGGGGGCACTGCTGAGCTGGAGATTTCCCAGGAGCTTTTGCTCCCATCCAAACTTCTTCTGGCCACCTCTACTGGTGAGCAAATTGCTTGAGTCTGGAGCGGTACCTCGAGGTGTCTTCTCTCCACTGACTAGAAAACAAGAAATCACAGATTGGTTTATGGCTGAGGGGGACTGAGTCAGTATGTAATCCAAAACTGAAGCTAAAATGAGGGCTGCAGACTTCTGTGCTGAGAATAAGAGCCTGCAGTCACAGGACATAACATTATTAAAAGAAATGTGCAGATTTACTTTCCACTGTTATTATGGAACTGAGACAAAATGAAAATAAACAGGAATGACTCGTAAGCAAAACATTAGATGAATGAAGATACAAAGAAGAAATACAGAATATAATCTTTAGCAACTGTTATAAAAATTTTTAGCCAGTAAAAGTATGAGGAATTTTCTTTAATTCTATCCTAATTTTAAGATCTCTTTGAATACCGGAACTTGAGGTATATTGTGCACTTATGCATAGAAACCAAGAGGTATCACTGCATAAATGGAGAGACTCATGCCCCAGGCAATGCAAGTTAACATAACACAAAGCAGATGAAACATTCTGACTGCAGAAGTTGTTTGGAGGTTTTCAGTCTGAACAGGGCTACAGAGGTTGCAGCTTCAAGTGTAGGAGAAGAAAGGATGCACTTAAGTTCTGTTGCTCAGCCCAAGGCAGAAGCTTAATTTGTTCAGAGCAGCAATTCTCCAGCCCTCGTGTAAGTTGTTGGTCTGAGGTACAGAGTGACAGATCATTGAACACATTAACAAATTAAGCAATTCATTATGCATGAGATTATGAAAGATGAGTCAGATACAAACGTTTAATAAAAATCTACATGTGGCATCAGAGGTATAGACTGAGCATATTCTAGAGGCCAGTCAATCACAAAGCCAGGATCAGAATCCAAATTTTTCCCCAGAGCAGTAGAGTGTGAAGATCCTAGTTTCTGATTCAGACTTAAATGCATGTCAGTCTAAATAAAATAACCTTGTTCTAATTTAACTGGAGTATTGTGCCCAATGTTATTGCAAAGTTAGTGTCAATCACAGGATGCCTGTCTTTTCCCAGCCAGTGTCCAACTGTCATTCATTTTGATAACTGTCACAGAGCGAACCAGGTCATGTGGAAATCTATAATCACAGACTGGCTTCTGCACCAGCCTGGCTGGATCGTGATGGCTCTGCCTCAGCTGGAAGCTGATCTCCCACAACCTATGTCTTACTACCCACTTATGGCAAACTGGGAACACATTCCCTGCTCAGCTCCACCAGTAAGGGGTGCACATGAATGGGGTCCTCTGCCTAAGCACAGCGATTTCAGACACAGACCTTTACCTTTCAAGAGTCTTTTGAAGATAATGACACCCAGCCCTTTCCCCATGGTTTCCAAATTTCAATTACATGGCAAATAAGAGACAAGTCGCTTGCAGATAAAAGGAAAACTTACTTGTTAAATAACAGTCCAGACTAAGGGAGACATTGTCAAAAGCAATAATGGCATCAGAGCCTTCTTCCCATGAGGCAGTGATATGAAACCAAAACCTGCACAGATTGGAAAAAAAATGGGATTAAATTCTGCTAAAGAACATGAAATTCAGAGCTCTTCACAATTAAAGCAGTTTTTGAATGGTGGAGAAAAACTTTTCACATATAAAAATATTAAATTAATAGAGAAAGTATGCTCATTTCTAAAAAGGAAAGATGATCTGAGGAGAGGAGCTATATAGTAATGTAAGAATAAGAGAATATTGCCCCTCTTCCCTCCACACAAACAACCTGAAGGAGGCAGAAGTGTGTGTATGTGTGTGGTCAGAAAACAAAGTCCCCTGGATTCTGGCACAAATGAAAAACCAACCAAACAAACAGACCCTTAAGTCATTTTATTCTCACAAGTCATTTACATCTAAAAGTGCTAAGTAAGTAGACAGGGCTCCTGAAGTAATTTGGAGTTCCTAAAAGGAAGTGGCAATCAAGGGCTGAAACCATTTTAGAAAGTATTTGCTGTTGATGCACTCTATAGGAAGCAAAGGATATCTAACAGCCCTGGCAGTCACAAAAGAGAGGAGCTGACACTGGGTAGTCCACAGGAAGAGTAGAACTCATTATCTCCTTACAGAAACTGAGGAGGTTTGCCTTAAATCACTTCCTGATTTAAGGAAAGCTGGCTTTTGCCAGCAAGTTATGCCACTCTTACATTTCCAGAAGAAAGATCACTGTAAATTCACCCTCAGTTCTATTACAAGTCAACAGGAAGAGCAAAAATTACCCGCAACCAAATACTTCAAATCTGACAGTATATTGACCGTGCATTAATTTTGTGTACTCATGGATTTAGGTTTTCTCTTAGCTTAGCAAGTTCACGTTCCCTCAATGCCTATCTGCCACATAAAATCATAATACTCTGCTTAGGAAAGAGAATAATTTCTGAAAGCAGCCAACCATAGCTCAGCAGTCAGATACAATGCTCAGAGGTTGCATCAAGACTATAAAAACATGAAACTATCACATGATGTAGAACAAGCTGCAAGTAAATATGAAATATTATTTAAACCTAATTNAGATGATCTGAGGAGAGGAGCTATATAGTAATGTAAGAATAAGAGAATATTGCCCCTCTTCCCTCCACACAAACAACCTGAAGGAGGCAGAAGTGTGTGTATGTGTGTGGTCAGAAAACAAAGTCCCCTGGATTCTGGCACAAATGAAAAACCAACCAAACAAACAGACCCTTAAGTCATTTTATTCTCACAAGTCATTTACATCTAAAAGTGCTAAGTAAGTAGACAGGGCTCCTGAAGTAATTTGGAGTTCCTAAAAGGAAGTGGCAATCAAGGGCTGAAACCATTTTAGAAAGTATTTGCTGTTGATGCACTCTATAGGAAGCAAAGGCTATGCAGTCACAAAAGAGAGGAGCTGACACTGGGTAGTCCACAGGAAGAGTAGAACTCATTATCTCCTTACAGAAACTGAGGAGGTTTGCCTTAAATCACTTCCTGATTTAAGGAAAGCTGGCTTTTGCCAGCAAGTTATGCCACTCTTACATTTCCAGAAGAAAGATCACTGTAAATTCACCCTCAGTTCTATTACAAGTCAACAGGAAGAGCAAAAATTACCCGCAACCAAATACTTCAAATCTGACAGTATATTGACCGTGCATTAATTTTGTGTACTCATGGATTTAGGTTTTCTCTTAGCTTAGCAAGTTCACGTTCCCTCAATGCCTATCTGCCACATAAAATCATAATACTCTGCTTAGGAAAGAGAATAATTTCTGAAAGCAGCCAACCATAGCTCAGCAGTCAGATACAATGCTCAGAGGTTGCATCAAGACTATAAAAACATGAAACTATCACATGATGTAGAACAAGCTGCAAGTAAATATGAAATATTATTTAAACCTAATTCTCTGTTGTATCTTGATGTTTTACCCCAGCAGAAGTTAAACCATTTGTAGGCTTCTTTAATGTAGGTCTATTGCTGGTACTTCCTGCTCTATCTTTTAGAGATAAATGTTCAGTCAGAATGTGAATTCTTGCAGGTGTTTCAGTTCAGACAAGAAAGCGATGACAGAAAAAGGTATTTTTGAGGAGCAGCCCTATTTATTTTGAAAGGCTTTAGAAATCCTGTCTCTTCCTTGCAGCAAGGATCTAAACACCGGCAGATTGTTTTTTCTTCTCACAGAGTCTAGTCCTTTCTGCATGGCATTGGGTCTAAAATATTTCCTCTCAGCTTTGTGTATGTTGTTAGCATTCTTACATTAGTCTTGGCAATTCCTACTGTTTTTAAATACTACCTTACCTTTACCAGCAAGTCAACCTCAAAGCCAAAATTCCAGTGAAGTTGCCCATGTCATGCGCATATTTACAGTGGGACAGCATATTCGGGTGTTTTAAATGTGGATTTTGACTGAGCCTCCTGACTCTGTCAGAAAATGTAACCAACTTCCATGCTGTTCTCAAACACAGGGCAGCTTTCCAGAGGGGACAGTGAGGTTTGGCAAAAGCTAAAACAGACCCCAGGGATATTTGTGACTTTGAGGATATGTAGATTGGAGTGTCATCGTCTTCTGCAACTCATGTTCTTGCTAAGCTACAGCTGGGAACAGTCAGAAAAGCTGACACAAACAAAGCAAAAACTCAAAGCAGAAAAAAACTCCTGTCAGCCTCCAAAAGATGCAAAGGGTTTAGAACAGACCACAACCCATTCACAACAGAAAAGATTTATATAGTTACTATGTTCTTCCTTCTTTATTTCTGGTAAAGAAAAGCAACAATGTTCCGAAAGTGAAATTTCTCACTCCTTGGAGATATGCATTGCACATATGGAGAGACTCCTCTAAAACTGACTTTTTATGTTCTAAAGACATGAGCAGCTGCCATGAAAGAGCAGGTGACTGACAAGAATAATAGTGGATATGGTGAAGGAAGAGTATCCCTAGCATCAAAGGAAACTCCAAATTGCAAGACACAATTTTCCTTGCTAAATGATCCATCTTTATCAGCTCACAAGGTGGCAGCTCCATCCATACAAGTCTGAATATCACAAAAGCATATTTTTAGCCTTCCCAAATCCACCAAAAGTGCAACTGCAGTCTGATGCTGCCAGTAGTCGCACAGTTCTTAGTTGGGATACCTGAAACCCCTTGTGGGTATGTCTAGGAGGAGAACAGCAGGGAACATAAAATCCTTGGATATTAAATAGGCTTCTGACTGAATTGGTTGCCCTCACCCTGCCTCCCTCCCTCATTTGCTCTATAGCTGACATCCCACAACACTTCAAATGAAATTACAAGCTCTAGCATAAACATAAGCTGTTCAGTTTGAGACATGCCATACAAGACTTAAAGACTTTTGTCCAACAAAAGCTGTTGGACAGACACAGTGGGCTCTGATCTACCTTTTCCTGCAAGTCACAGTGCCAAACAGCAGAGATGTTTGTGTGCCAAACAGGTCCTAAAGCACCACAGGTCACATTATGGTGTATTATGGAGAACCAGCACCTACCTCAGGCTCTAAAATACAGACTGTAGCCCAGCAGAAGCTTCTCCTTCCCTGTTGTGTGCTGCTGAAATGCCCAGGAAGAGGTAGGGTGGAACCTGGTTCAGCTGCATGTCTACCAGATGGCTCTGTGGGAAAATCAGTGCCCTGCACACAGTGACGATTGATGCTGCACTGAAGGGACCAAGTCTGGTGCATTTGAGCCTCAGCCTACTTCCTCAGGGTACACACCAAGTGCCACTTGGAGACAGGGACACTTTGATGTGAATTTATGTTTGTAAGGTGTTAAACTGAGGCTGCAAAATTAATTACAAAGACAAATAAGCAATTCCTCTCTGTCAGCTTTTCCCCCAGTGTTGCAGACTTTAACTAAGGGAGCGTAAGAGACAGATACTTCTGCAATGACTACAATGCACCTTCTTTCTGCCTCCAGGCAATGGAGCACTTCCAAAAACATCTTCAGGCAATTTTCTAAGGTTCATGCCCCAAGGTGTTATGCTTTGATGCACTTTTCATGTTGCACCTCCAGTCAATAAAGGGTTGTTCTTAGGAGAATTATCAAATGTTCAGCTCCTAAGACCTTGAAGGCAAGATACATACCAGTATTTCTGTTGTTGAAGGGACTACCATGTAACATGGCCATATCAGAACACAATACGTTGCTTTTTACTTTTATTTACAGTTCATTTAGTTAAGAGACAGCCTTGCTGATTTCACCTGCAGGAACACTGGGACCAGAACTCTTCAGAAATTTCCACAAGTTCACCAAGGATGAAAAAAAAATCACAGAAATGCCTCCAAAATACAAAAATTCTGTGAATGCTAAACACTGTTAGGACCATCAGTCCTGCTTTGGTTGTCTATTAATCTTATTTTTTGCTAACATGAAAGCAGTTTCAGTACAAACCTTCTCTTGAGACCAGCATTTCTGTAACAAATAGTTCATCATTTTATCTTCTCTAGTTTAATGCCACTATTAATTTAGAAATATGATATCTTTCAAATTCCATTGAAACAAGATCATCAGTTAACCAACATTTCAATCATTAGTTTTGGTGGCTTTAGCTTAATGGGCTAATTAAGGGAAATTTAATCAAAACTGAAGATGGAAATGTCATACATCAGTGAGATGGAAAAAAACCCACAGACAATCTCATTCCCTTGCTCCCTCTCTCTCTTTTTTTTTTTTTTCCTTTCTGTTTGAAATCAATGAAATAACTCCCTCTGACTTTGGTGGGAGCTGATACTGAAGCAGCAGCAGCAGCACATGTTACTGCAGTGACTCAGAACAGCGCTGGAGGTGACAATGTCTCATTGGTGTTTGTGCACACATTGAAGAGGGGTAATGCTGACTGCACACCCAGCATCTCCACTGGCCCCAGCACAGCATAGACACTGGTCCACAGCCGTGCACACACACTCCCACTGCAAGCACAGATGCTGTAGTGAAGGGCCAGGAAAGAATATTCCTGAAGGCAATTACACAGGAACAGCCAAATTACTGCTGGCAAGTTTGTAATGACTTTGTTGCTTAATAAATTCCAGCAACTTCTTCACATGGAAGCCAGATCCTCATCAGATAAGTCTGTGTTTGTAAGCTAGATTTCCTCAGAGGAATGAAAGTATGGCAGCTATGAAACATTTTAATGACTTGGATATTAGAAAAATTATGACTTGAGGACTGGTGGAAATTACTTCTTAACTGTCTCCTTTTGCCCTACTCTACCTGGGGCACAGCTAGAAAGAGGATTCCTTAGATGTATGACAATTAGGAAGTACAATTTACACCCTATAGAGCTGAGTGTTAGCTGAAATGTGAAAGCAAATGCATACAAAGGCCTTTGTAAAAGAAATTCATATTGAGGCAAATAGGAAATGCTGTACCAGGGGGACACCCTCTCCCCTTTGTTTCAATCTCCTCTCTGGGGAACATCAGCTCCTCTGTTTGAAGGATACAGATTTTACATAAATTCAAAAACCACTCAAGGGTGACCACTGCACAAATATTTCAGTCACAGATAAGAAATGGCACAAAATGAGCTTTTTTTGGTTTGTATCTTTGGCCCCATCTGTGAAATATCAATCCAGATGAACAGTTCTTTGAAAGTGTATTTTAACTCAGCTAAATCTGACCAAAACAGGACATCAAAGCTTCTGATTTGTATCCTTTCCCATTCCTCAGCTTTTCTGGATCTTGGGTTTTATTTCAATGTGGTCAGTATTTGAGCTTTGTCACATCACCCTGGGTGCTCTGTTCAGCTTGTTCTTTTTGATTACTTACTTTTTTCTTGATTCTAGTAGAAGATTGGTTCTTCCCAAAATATTTGGGGCTTATTAGAGAGGGAAATGCAGAACTAAAAGTGTGAAGATATACTTATAGCTATGTTGGTATAGCCTTCATGAGGACAAACTCTTGCTCACGTCATCTATCCCTAGATCTTCATTGCACAGAAATGTTAGGTTTCGCATGTATTCTGTCTTCTGCTGATGAAAGGGAAATAAAAAAACCCATTCTCATTGCATTGAAGATGTCTGCAAGCTTATTTTGTGCAAATTCTGCAGGTCTCTCTCTTCAGTAAGTGCTCTGAATTTCACCTAAATATCGTCCCTGGCTCATACAGATAGTTCAGGTTTTCATTATCCAGATTCAGGCAGCTGCCTTCATGCCATTATTTTTTTTTCTTTTTATCATAAAAGACAGAGATTATTAACCAAGATTGAACATTAATCTCCTCTGTACTCAATTCCCCATGCAGTGACACGAACACAGCGTGTCTGTACGTACAGATCTCATTTCATAACTGGTAATGTTTTGCCTCTGATGGAACTGATTTCTCTCTCTACCTAGCTAAAATAATTATGGCTGAAGCTGCTTGAGACTGAGGTATTCACAGAATGGAGAAATTTCAGGTCACTAACCCTTATTACATTTGGGTTCCCATTAACTTCTCTGTTACAAATGATGCATTGTTAGCTCACTTCACAAAGGAATACTTACTATTTGGGATAAAAGATGCGTTTAGTTGAAATAAGATTATTTGGAGAAATATAAGCATGCTAACCAAACTCAGTTATAGTGACAGAATTGCCATGCAGGAAGTTACTCAATAGCTAGTAATAAAAACTGAGATTCAAAGGTGTTATTAAAGACAAGCATGCATGTACAAAATCTGTCACAGGTACTCTGCACACACTGTCACCAAAATCCCCCTTTCAGATGCACAGAACAATGTTTTCAGAATAACTCTTTCAGAAGGAGGGCATTCGCAGACAGACAAAATTAATGCTAGAGAGCAGAAGAGCAGTGATCTGGTTGTTAAGGTGTTGTGGGTTAACACCGTTTGATTTTTAGTTAAAGAGGAATATGGAATACTGCCCTGTCAGGACCTTGGAATTGTTTTAGAGGGGGGCAGGACCTATCAGAGAATGGTTCTTGGCTATTGGCATGTGGTTTGACCACTGAGAAACTGATGTGACTTTTGGTAATGCCCATATAAAGCCGAGACTGTATTTGAGCGCTCCCTCTTTTTCCCGTGAGCCACCAGGTACCATCGTGAGGCACAGCGGGGTCCGGCTTAGGTCCCGCTGCCCCTGAGCGGCCGTGTCAGGCCCAGCCCGGCTCTGCCGCAGCCCTGGCGGAGCCGAGCCGGGCCCCCTGAGCCTGGCCAGGCTCTGCCGCAGCCCTGGCGGAGCCGAGCCGGGCCGGGCTGCCGAGCCCCGCGGCTGCCGGCAGGGAAGGGGAGCCACGGCTATTAACATCCAGCCGACCCTAAGGCCTGCCCCATGCCACCGGCCGGGCCGAGGGAGATGTCCCCTGGGCCCTCTGGAAAGAAGCGCCAAGCCCATGCTGGGCCAGGCCCACCCCATGAGACCGAGGGGTGGGGGAGAAAAAAAGCGCAGCCATGCAGGAGATCCTGGCTGCTGTCCCTGAACGGCTTTGAAATCCCACAGCCATGCAGCCAGAGCCGCCACGCAGCAGAGATCACGTCACCATCTGCAGGCCTGGCGAGATGCTAACTCTTTCCTTGACAGATGAAACTTCTAGAGCACTAATCCTCCTCTGAGCAAGAGGAAAGGGACAGAGTGAAACATGGAGAAACACAGCATGGGACTAAAGTCAGCAAAGAGTGAGAGAGTAGAAATCCTAATTGAGAGGAGATGGAGAAGGTGCCTTAGTTTTCTTGGGCTGAAAGTCTTTTATGAACCATGGTAATGAACTGTAATATATTAGAACATCCCTTTAAATTGTGGAAAATATGGACTGGGGAGATGGATTGAAACAAAGGTATTTGTGAGGGACTAAGTGAATATTGGTCTTATGAGAAGCTGTGATCCCATGAGAAGTTTGAACAGAGAGAGACAGAGAAAGGTAAGAAGCCCTCTGCTGCAGGGAAGAAAAGAAAAGAAATCTCTGTTCCATGAGAAAAGAAAATCCTTTGTGTTTGAACTGTCCATCTTTAAAACGACACCCCAGTTATGTCCATGACCCACATGCAGATTGGGAAAGCTGCCAATGGGAGGGACCTCATAGAAACAGGTTCCCGGGCGGTTGTTTTTTTGTGAGAATTAAAACCCACAAGAGAACTGTTCTATGTTGTCAGTGGGGAAATTCCATGGCAGACTAAAAGAGACTTCTCTCTCCAAATAAACTGATGAAAGAGTATTTTATGAGTGAAACTGACTGAAAACCCCAGGTTTTGTCTCTTTATGTTGTTAGTGGGAAAGTGAACACTTGTGGGGGGAAGGGGAGTGCTTTGAAAGCTTTCATTTTAATTCTCATTTTTTTTTTCTTTCTTTTGGTGTGTGTTAATAAATCTATCTGGTTTTAAGTTGGGCCTGTTTTGCCTTCTTTTCTCGTAATCCTATTCCACAGTGGGAAAAATATTTAGACCACTAAATATTACACTAAATTCAGCAAACAGAATTTGGTGAACGTGAAACCACTACATAAGGTCTCACTGCTTTTAACAAAGTAGTGCGTGGCCCACCTCAGGGCGACACAGTCTAGGCTTGTTGGGTGGGTGTATGACAGACTGAAGAGATCTGGGTGAGGATGTGACCAATTAATATATACGTGGTAACATGTAAGCAGACATATGACTAGCTTGTGTGGAGGGTCTCTGTTTCTTCTTAGAGAATGGGAAGAAAATTTAGGAATAACATGAAAGAAACAGACCCCTGGGTCAAAAATATTGCCAAGAACCTTCCTTTTCCTTTTCTTTCCAAATGGGAAACCTGACACTCAGAAACTTATAAATAAATTCTGAAAGGAGTGAGAGGGAAAGACAGAGGAATGCAAGAAAAATTACTGGACAAGAAGAGTGCTTATCCACAGCTGGTGGAGATACAGGGGTACGAGATGAGACAATTTCTTTTTACTGCTGCAATGAGTGAGAGGGTCCGCAGGTGCTGTGGCTGCCATTAAGATCAGAGCTGCTGAAGGAGCCAGACAGAACAATCTCACTCCCACAGACTGCAAGGGAATCCCACATGGATATGGAAACCAAAACCTAATAAGAGTCAGTGTAGTTTGTAAAAACTCAGCAAGTCAGCAAAATCGGAATAGGTAATGAAGCCAGTTAAAACAAAATAGAAAGTGCAGTTGTTGGGACATGAATTCTGACTTGTTGCAACAGAATATCACCCTCTGAGGTAACTGCTGTCTGTGGGCCTTTCTCCTTTCTTCCTCAGGAAGCGCTCACCCTTACCCAGCCTTTCAGGTAAGTTACCTTACTGATTCTTTCCAACATAATAAAATTCTCAGTCTGTGTTCAGGAGAAGGTCACCAGCAAGAAAATAATTTTGAAGCTCTCTGAGCACTATGGGACCAAAAGAAATTTGTTTTTTCACTTTCTGAACATGTTTCCCTGCTAGAAGGACATGGCCTGGCCTGGCTGTCAGTGACAAGGCACATGGTGCTGCTATTCATGACTGAAAATTTAATTTCTAGGGACCTCAAGTAAACTCCTCTCATTCCTTCCTCCATCTGGCCAATACTAATAAAGACTGGCTAAAAATTTAGATGTTGTAATACAAAAAAATTGAACTTAAGAAAAAAGGAAACCAAAGAAACCTTTCTAACCAGTAAACACATTTAAATTCCTTCTATATTTCTACACCATCTTCTTCTGTCATGAGACTGCATTGAGGTGGGACCGATTACTGTTAATATTTACCAGATTCCCCTTACAGAGGTTACAGTGAAATATTTTAAAAGAAAAGGACAGGGTTAGTAGAGAATATAGGCCTTAAAAGTCCAGAGCTGGACTGGGTTGGCTCACATGGAATCCACTTCCTGGCAACTTCAGCCAGGTGGTAGAGGGACCCAGAGAACTTTTAGTCTACAAGCTGCTCCACATGGCTGGCCTCAGCTTCATCAAGGGAGCAAGAATTGAGAGATTTAGAATTTGTTTCTTAAAGCATAAAATTTCTAGTCAGGTTTCAGCCTATTAGAGTTAATCCTTTTCCACCTCGCACACTGTGTAGCAAACAGTTGCTAAGCTTTGGTGATAATGAGCATCAGCCTACAGCAAGCTCCAGAGAATCACTTAGTTACATGTGATTGTATTTTATCTATGTGCTGTACCTTGACCACACTGTTTAACTAACAGAATGTCTAATTATTAGCTACACAAATCACTCATCTTCAATTCCATCAGGCTTCTGTTTGCTCTTGCTGTCACATTCCCACAACATTATCATTACTAAAATTTAAATTCACATGTACTAACTAAAAGCAAATATATAAAAAAGAAAGCCCAATCTACCAGCTACAACATAGTTTTCAAAACTGTTTCCTACTTGCATTTCTGTGAAGTTAAAAAAGAACAATCCTTGACAGGCTCATCACTTTTCACTGGGAAACAAATAGAAATTTTCCATCAAGTAAAACAATCTTACAATAAGGTGGTTCTCTATTCTCAATTCAAATGTTGTAGTATTGCACTAATGTGTAAATTCTAGTAAGTAAAAATAACCATTTCTCTAGCTTTCACTAATCTGTGAAGATTATTTGATTTGCAGATAATGCATCCTTTAGAGAGGGGTAAGTAGCTCCACAGGGGATTACAAATCACAGCAAGGATTGTTTGTTCATGTTAAGTATATCTCACTGGCAACTTAAAATGCAGCACCTCTGGAGATGCTGCCTTTTGCCTCTGGTAGGCACAACCTGTTCATCCAACAATTTAAGGAGTTCGTGCCCACAACTGGCTTCTTTAATTGTAGCTGCTTTGATGACACATCCTTGACCAGGCCCTTGGCCCGTCCTCCCCCATGCAAGGAGGATACTGAGCATTAGGAATTGGGTTACAACTCTGTTCATCAACTCTGCTATCAACACAACACATGAGCGCTCGGGATTGTTCTGCTAACATCGTCCAGAACAAAAGTGGATAGATAACCTCAGGAAGATATAAAGTGCCAGCACTTCAGCTTCTTTCTAGTCCATGCAGAAGAGGCAAGACTTCACACATGGTGAAATTGGGATTGCACGTGTCCAAGGTTGCCCAGGCTAACACAGAGTTAGAAATCTACCATCCCTCAGCCACAATTTAACTTCTTTGTCTTACTCCTCCCTCTTTTCTGTTATTGCCAATTCACCTGAAATGTTCTAGCTGTGATTTTCTGCCAAAGAGTAATTTATCCCAACAGCCTGAGGGATATCAAACATTTAAGAA
>VYZR01069184.1:0-18847 GCA_013400675.1 Oxylabes madagascariensis
GAGGTGTCACAAACCCAAAATACATTAAAGCCTCTGCTCAGGCTCCGAGATAAAGGGGGCTGCTGCCTGGGATGGGCAGATATCCATCAGTGCCTCCAAACTGTATTCATTCAGGATTCACCTTGAGAATCAGGGTCTAATGAATGACCATAAATTGAAGTATCACCACTTGTTAAGTAATTCATTAAAAGGGTTGCGGGGTTTTGCTTTCTTTGGTTGTGGCTGTGGCTTTGGATTTTTTTCCTTTTTTTTTTTTAATGAAAGAGAACTTCACTTTTCGTGGTATTTGATAGTTTATTTTAAGGTCCCAGCTCCTGCAATTTTATGACTATAATCAATGCATTTTCAGATGCGTAACTAATTATTTTAGCACACAATGAAAGTTTTGTCAATGTCCAACAAGTGTTCAGTTTTCAACCCAAAGGACCGTAAACTACAAATAAAAAATAATTCAAAGTCGAATTCTTTAAAATCAATAATTCTTAAGCCATCCAATAATTTTTGAGTGCCAGATACCAACTTGGCATCTTCTAGGGTTGATTTAACTTAATGGAGTTTTGCTCCTTAGACGATTCACAGGCCTAGATGACCTGTTTGGTGCTGGAGCTGGATTTGATTTGAATCCTGGACTATGAAGCCATGGAGGGATGGCTCCGGATCACACTCATATCACTCCATAGTTAATTTTTATGAAGACCAAACAAATTCTTGGACTCTGTGGTGAAGGAGAAAAGTAGGGAATGATTAACAGCAGGAGATGGTACCTCAGCTTCCTTCTCACTGAGGCATGAGGTTTGTTCGGGACTGGTCTCGTTATTATGAAATTTCTTCAGATTCAACTCCCAGACTTCCACTCTTCTCCTATTCCAAAGCAGCTGCTTATATTTTACAGCTTTTCTTGAAGCCATGGCAGGAGCAGTGCTGGAAATGGTGCCGTGGGAGTCTGTATCCCAGGTCAGGAGACCAGACACCGAATCCCTGGTGCATCTTGGCAGCTGGGAATGCTCCAGCAAACCCTGCCAAAGGAGCTGCTGGGAGCTCATCACCAGCGGTGCAAATGGTAGTTGGGATCAGAGGACAACCATCCAGGGATGTCCTTGTTGACCAGAAAAGCTTTATCTTTCCCCACTCCCAGAGAATCCATAAAAGCCCCTCAATTTCACACAGCTGAGGCCACGTGGAACACGGCTCATCCATTTTAGATCCTTCTTCCAGTGAGAGGCCCTGGGAACTGGGCAGGGAGACAGAAAACTCTCAAACCCCAAGCTGTGAAGGAGCAAGAACACTCCTAAAAGGTCCCTTCTAAAAGGGAGCCTCCCTTTTGGGTTTCAAATGCTATCTTTGTTACCACCCTCGGTAACCCCGCTAGCAAAGAGCTGAATGTTATTAGAAAAGAGCTGAGCATGGGTGGGAAGACAAGAAAACAAAAGGAAATGGAAGTCCTGGAAATTGATTTTCCATTTGAATCTGTTTTTTTTTTTCCTTCTAATTTTTAATAAGACGTTTTATGAAGCTTATTGCACTGCTATCTATTTTCTTTTAGGGTGTGTTATCTTTCGCGACTTAGTTTAGACTAAAATAAACCTCAGTTGCTAATTAAGGATAGAAATGGAAATCCAAAGATTTGCTTCTCATCAATGCCAAGCAGTAAATCCTTTAATGCTCTGGGATTTTACTCTATAGCTCTAAATTTCCCATTGGTATTTAGTAATCTGCTGATTGCATTTACTTTAATTCTTTCGCCTTCAGAGTGTTCGTGTTGAGGCACTCACTTACAGTAGCTCTGCGTGTTAAGGGCAATGAGTTAAAAGCTGTAGAGGTTTTTTTATTAAATTCCAGCTCTGTTTTTCCTATTGAGTTCCCAGCTACTGGGTTATATCACACTAATAGGAGTTGTACTCTGGCTGGACAAATGGCAGCGTGTTGCAGTGTCCTGGGGGAGCCATGACATCATTTTTAATTTGCTTATCTGGACTCAGGAAAACAGGAGGGTGTTTGGTGAGAAAGTGAATTTATTTTTCGCTCCAACTCACCTCTTCTTGCTGTGACGTTATGGGAACCGTGTCCCTGTGCGGGTTACACCCACTGGCTGCTCCCTGGAGGTCTCCAGATGTCCCCTTTCCACCACCTCTGAAGGAATGGAGGTATTTAATGATCCATAAGCCCATTTTCCCATTCCCTAAGAACCGTGGAGGAGAGGGCCACCATTTCCTTTAATGCATCCCTCAAGGTTTGCCTGCAGGCTGAGAGAAGCCAAGGAAACCTTCCAGGCAGTTTTGTGCTTGGGGTTTCACAACCAACTTCACACTGGGATCAACAAGAACAGGGGCCGGGGAAATTATCTGGAGCACCTTGGATTCCCTCTGGCTGTGTTTGGACTGCATTAGCTCAAATAAGATTTGATTTTTAAATTTTTTTTTTCATTTCCTCGTTCCAGCTGAGGCTGGAAAAGGTGTTCTATTCCCATGGGAGCTGGAAAAAGGCTTCCTAACAGAGCTCATCTAACCTTTGCTGTGGGTGTCTCTTTTCTCATGGAATTAGGACAGGAGGCAGGAATTTTAGAATGGGAGAGAGCTTTTAAGTCACATCATTCTGAGTAAATAGTTTACATACAGATAATGGTGGATAAGTAGTTACTAAATCAGTAAATGCTTTTTTAATTTGACCCATTTTTTTAGCATTTGCTGGAATCATGGCTGTGTCTTCTCCAGAAAGATAATCTTGACATAAAGCCTTTAATAATTCTGTAGAACTCAGCCCACTGGGACATTTTATTTTCCCTACGTGAAGATTTGGCCATTCTTTCCACTTGTTTTGCAATGACAACATTCAAAATGGAAGTGCAGCAACATTTTTATCATTTATTTACTTATTGCGTTTATTCCAGAGAATCACTTGTGAACTATAACTTGCACTTGCACTTTCCCACTCCTAACACAAACTCACATTTAATTAATCTCATTGGTGCTCCTTTAAGCTTCATGTCTCAAAATCTGGGTATTTAAAACATTCTCTTCATCAATTTGGATAAACTAGCTCTGAAGAAGGGAACCAAAGCTGCATTTTGTGAGCGATTTGGGAAAATCCAATCAGTCTCCGTAGCTTTCAGTCAAACTCCTGGACACCTGAAACAGCTGACTTGGCATTCCAAGCGAGTGAGGACCACAGGCTCCAGCTCCCTGCAGTGGGAATGACCTAACAGCACGAGGAAGACCTGATTACATCACGGAGATAACCCGTTCCCTTAAAAATAGCAAGGTCAGGGAGGCAATAAAGCTGTCAGCGTGGCAATCACAGCTTGTGCTCCACCAGCTCCCCGGGCTGGGGACCAGGAGGGTGGGGACCTCCCAACGAGGATGGCCACGTTTGGGTAAACAAACCCATGGCAATCCCCCAGTGCTATTGTCTGCTCAACAGCTCTATTTGTGCCAGTGATATTTCCAGGTTAGCTCCTCCTAGGCCCGTAAAAACCTTCGTTTTATTCTTTTTGCTGTTCTTTTTTAATACTTTTTTTTTTTTTTTCCCCTGGACGCAATGACAGACGGAGTGCCCATAAACCTTCAGGGCTCCATGGAGGACATCCCCAAGCACCGAGCTGCCAGGTGTGGAGCAACTGGTCATGGAGCAGGCTTCCACCCAGGCCTGGGCTTGGCTCGGGTCTCTCGTCCAGTCACTGGGATGCCTCACTCTTTGTTCCCATCCAGCTGTGGGAATATTTCACACCAGAGGCCAGGCCAAGGAAGGAAAGCCATCCAATCCCTTCAGCTAAGCAGCCTTGGAAGGTACTCGTGGTGCAGGTGGCAGCACAAGCCCGGTATTTTCATTGTGCTGGGCTGATGGGTTTTCAGCAAAGGAAGATGTTGTGGAGGGTTCACATCCTGTTGGTGCCTCAGACACGTTTCAGCTATTGCTGTTTTCCTTTGGATAACGTGTCCCTTGGCTCAGCCTCCAGTTTAGCTGGCTTTGGACAATGGGTCAGAGTGATGCAACAGATTTGGGGGCGACTTTTGGACACAAGTGTCAAACTGTGTGGTTTTGATAAGGGTTGAACATGTGCAAAGCAGTGTCTAGGGATAAAACATTTCTTATTATATCCAAAATGAAGCATAGACTACTGCCCCTGATAATGTATAGCAAGGCTTTGTCTGTTAAACACCAAGTCTTCAGCAAATTTTGGTGAAATTTTTGGGTTTTAAGATACTTTTCAGCTTAAAGCCACGTCAGGGGTTGAGTTCAGAGATGAGAAAGACCAAAAGAGGCATTGGCCTCATGTGAGTGAAATGTGATTGCAGTCAGAGCAGCTGCCGCTGCCTCGCACAGCTTTTCCCTTCCTTTGGTGGTGGCTCAGAGCTGCACTCAGGACAGGTCCAGGCAGTTATAACCCGAGATTCCTGACAATTACATCCACCTTCTCCCATCCCGGCCAAATCCATTTGGAAATGAAGCTTTAAATCCAAATTTTCATTGATGTTGAAAAGGGTTAGAGGTGGGATGAGATTATGAGCAATCAGATGGGATAAAATATGGGTTGACCAGAAAATTTAGTTGCAATTCAGAGCAAACTTTTAGGAGTTTAAGTATATTTACTACTTTGCATAATATCTTGTTATATTTTCACACTTACTGATTTTGATGGGGCCCAAACCCAGAAATGCTGTGAGATGAGGCTGTTTCCATGGACCATTTTTGTTCTGTACTGGAGGGGGGAAAACCTTTCCTTGTAGGATTTTCATCCCAGAAAGAAATAAGAAAAAATAATTTGTGAGTGTGTTTCTAAATGGAATAATTAATCTGAAGCTTGCCTAGCACCAAGCCCTAATTTTCTGTTGATGTTAATTCCATTGATTGTCCATAGGTGAGTCAGAGTTCTAAGGCAATGAAGGAATTTAATTGGAATGATTTTTCAGTTTTTTGGGTCTATTTACAGACTGTGGTATGTCCATTTGATCAAATGCCAGAATGTGAAACTGAAACCCCAGTGTTTTCTTCTTGCTATAATTGGAATCTCTTAAGACAAGATTCCAACGTTTGAAGGTGTTCACTGCGAGGTTTTGGTTCTTTCCCATCAAGATTTCAATGCTAGCACCTAAAATGTTAAACTCAGTGTTGGCCACCTTCCTCTTCCATTCAACTCAACGGGGATTTAATTCTTTGATTTCAATCAGGACAATGTTTAGCACTTTTGGCTGCCCAAAAGACGCCGTGGTCCAACCACCTGCTCTGGATCTGCAGGCTGAGCCTCACAGGTGTTACCAAACCCTTCCCGAGCCATCACCTGTCTGCAAACAGGAATTTCTGTCTGGGTTGAGCAAATTCTGGTGACCTGAAACGCGACTGATGCTTGGGGCTTCTTGGGAGCAGGGAGAAAACTGAGGGCTGTTAATTTTGGGGATGATAACGAAATCTTTTAAATGGAAAGGAAGGCTTTGGGCTGCCAGGGCTTTGCCTCGGGGAGGGGGTGTGAAGTGGAGCAGCCCCGGGTTTGCCATGCTGGCTGGGAGGGCGTGAGAAGAATGGTGCTTGTACCTCTGCCAAGCCCTTCCCTGCTGCTCTTTGGGAAACCAAGCTGCAAAAAAGCTCTTTCCTGCAGGGTGTCGCAAGGACTGTCTTGAATTCAGCCTCAGGAAATGGTTCAATTCTTTCATTATTATTATTATTTTTTTTTTAATCTAGCTTGCTCCACATTATTAAAAAATAAAGATATGATTTATATGGACCTGTTGCATGGGGCAGGAGATCTACATCACCTATAGGGATGGTGATGGGGTGGCAATTTCTCTGTGCTGGAGCAGCCAGTCAGCCTTAGTTTAAAACCTTTCCTTCATCCAGTGCAACAATAATATCTTTTGGACAAGGGATTTTGGAAAAGTTGAAATGTTTGCTTTACAAAACAGACATAAAATTTCTCCTTCAAGGTGCTAAATTTGTGCTGAGCTGGTCCAAAACACGACTGCATCTGGCTGTGTCTCGTGTCTGCTACTAAAAAAATGTCCTAAATTCCAGACAACCTCTGGGGTTTTGAAATAAAACTCATTAATCCTGCATTTGAATTTAATATTTGAAATTTTATCCTAATCTTTTTTTTCTTCCACATGAATTAACTTTAGAATACTTGGAAAGGAACACAAGGGTGGGTTTTTTCCTTTTTTTTTTTTTTTTTTTTCCTTGAGAGAGAGAGAGAGGGAGAACATTCTTAACAAAGGGTATAAAATTAAACTAAATTTGACCTCTGCCTTTAGCAGATTTTCCACCTGGTCTGTGCAGGAAATCAGCTTCTATATAGCAGCTCTTTCATAAGGAATAACATACATGAGTCTGTAAGTGACAGTTTTTCTTGGGTGGACAACAATGTTAGTTACTTTTTATGATTAATTGATAAATGTTTTGATATGGTGCCTGGGCTCGGAGTCAAAAATCACTCCAGTTAGATGATCCAACACTTGGGAAGCTGAGCCAATTACAGCTCAGGCACAGTGAAAACAATTCTAAAATATTTGAGCCTAAAAATGTGCATAGTTGTTAAGGAATCTTACATGTGGGTGTATGGTGGTATCCTGAATTACAACGACTTGGTGGGCCAATTTCTTCAGGAATGCGGGGAAGTGCAGGGATTCGAGACTCTTGCATCTATATTTCAAAAGACTTGGGAAAACAGAAGAACCACATGGGCTCTTGTGGCTGGGCACGTGCTGAGGAAAACCAGAGCATGGGCCAAAATGTACTTTGAGTCCCTTGGGTTGCACAAATCCCTTTGCTTTTTTGGGAAGGTTTTGGGTTTCGAGTCTCCTTCCCTTGACTCTTAACCTCCCTTGAGCTTGCTCTTTTCTTTTTTCCAGCTCCAGAACTTAGTTTCTACACCAGGCTTTCAACTTCCATCCTCAGATTTGCACCGACTCTGCCCCTGATGGATTTTTAAATGATCCATGAGGAACAGGATTTCATATCTGTGGTCAGGTTGCCCCTACCAGCAGAGTGGGCTGGACTCAGAGGTTTTAGGTACAGCCCAGCACCAAAAAACTACATTAGACACAGCTCTTGGAGGTCCTCCAAAAGACTAAACTCATTTGCAATTAGAGTTCATTTTCTCAGATTATTGAGAGGAAGGAAAAAACACTTTTTATTTTTCTTTCTACAGGTAAGTGAATACAGAGACATTTTTGCAGTAGGATTTTGGGGTCATCAACTCAAAGACCATTTGGAAAACTCCCTGTTGCAGGTTGCTGATGCCTTTGTGTGTGACTGAGCTGTTCCCAGCAAAGTCAGTGGAAGTAGAATATCTATTTTCTTTTCTGGTTCCCCAGTCTTAAGTTCCCAAAATATTACATGGAAATTTTGAGAGATGCACACCTGGAATTCAGTGCCACCAGAGATCTGGAAACTGAGGGGCAAATCCTAAACTTCAGAAATCTCAGGGTTTTTTGGCTGTTCATCATTTCCATGCAAGGAACTAATCCTAGCTCCAACCATCTCATTGTCTTCAATGGATTTTTATTCCAAGGCCAAGCTTCACTATAGAAAAATTAATGGATACAGCTTCTACTGGAGCCTGTTAGACATCACTAAGGCCATCAGCCCCTGAAAGGCTTGAAGGTGTTTGAATAGAATTAGATCTAGATATTACTCCATCTTTTTAGAGCCCTTGACTCTTGATATATTGTGAAGGAGGTGAGGAGAGCTGAAGAATATATTTTCCAATGGAAGAGCATCTTTCCTATCCTTGTTTTCCAGTGAGGATCCAGTCTGCTCTGTGGTTAAAAATGAAATTTCCCTGAAAATTGTCTCATTTCAGGTACGATTTGAATGGCATGATACCCCCTTCCCAACCCTCCCTCCGTCCCTGACTCCCTGTTTTGATCCTGGCTGCTGGATCTAAACACACTCCTGCTTTCACTTTGTTTAACACTGGAGGATTTCATCGCTGTTGCTCCAAAAGGAAAATTTCTCGCGCACTGTAAGCTTTACTGCTCGCGACTTCTTAATCATGCAGATTTTATTTCATGTTAAGCTAGCAACTGAACTTCTCTAATAAACAGAGTAAAATCTAATTAGGCTACTGGAGGGGAATAGAAGAATTTATACTCCTCCAGACACACAGACATTAGGAATTCTTCCTCAAACATACACTCAGGCTTCCTGGCAGCCGTCTCCCTCAAAGAGTGGCTAATGATCCTGCTAATTTGCACTTAGCTGATACTGCGAGGAGTCCCTCGCAGATGGAAAATATACTTCTTCCATGAGATCATAGAGGCCAGCACGGCCTGGTGGATTGTGCACAGAGAAAAAGAAATCCCAGCTCCTAATCCCACGGCTCCCACTCCTCGCTGTGTGGTCTCTCCCTCTCTCTCTCAGTTTCTCCATGCACAATCTCGCTGTTCATTCATGGGGTTGTGGTGATTACTCACTCCTCTGCCCGTGTTCCCAAAGCAGAAGGCACAATTAGAGCACTGAAACGCTGTGGTTAGAGACTCAACAGCACCTCCAGAACATCTGTAGAGAAGACTGACAGCACAGATGAGTTTGGCTGATTTTTGGGCTTCGCTGGGCTGGTAATTATTTCAAATATTGCTGGGGAGAGGGAGATCAGAAACCACCAGGTCCCCGGGAAGCCGACCCCCATGGATGGGGACACATCTTCCCACAAGAGGCCACACAGCCAGGCTCCACCCAACCCCTCAGGGACATCTCCATGCACACAACCATCCCTGGCCTGCACACCCATGGTCCCTCCAAAGGGAGAAGCGGTGGAGTCACCATCCCTGGACATATTCAAAGAACACATGAACGTGGCACTTTGGGATATGGTGGTGGTAGGTCAAAGGTTGGATTGGATGGTTTGGGAGGTCTTTTCCAACCTTGATTAGCCTGTGATTCTCTGATACCACCTCAGGTTTACACCCCTTACAACCAAAAGCAGCTCAGCCAGGCAGGGGTCAGGCTTGGCCTCACTGCTGGTTTGGACTGGGGTTGATGAATCGTGCAAGGGGCAGGGAGTCCTCCAGCAAATCTCCTCTCTGTTCCCTGCAAAGGACATCCCAGATGTCCCACAGCAGTCCCAGCTGTCCACTGACATTGGGAACCATGGGATATATGTCCAGAATTGACTGGGAAAGTGTAAATACCATGGAAACAACAGGTAAACCCAAGGCATGCAACCCTCCCCAGGAATTGGTGCTCAAGGCTTTTCCCCAAGCCTGTGTGTTTTCCAGCAGTCTTTTTTCAGGTGGAGAGCTGTCGTGTCCTTTTCCAAAACTGTTTAGCCCTTCCAGTTTCTTCTCAGAATTATTCCTATAAAACCATCAGTAATTTCTTTGATTTGAATGAAGGGCAGGGAGAGAATATAGGAGTAAATGTTAATATAAAACCGGAATAAAAGCTGAGGGTTGTGCATAAGCAAATAGAATTATGAAATTAGGATCGTAGAAGGCTTTGAGTTGGAAGGGACTTTAAAGCTCATCTTGTTCCAACCCCCTGCCATGGGTAGGGACACCTTCCACTAGATCCAGGTTGCTCCAAGCCCCATCCAACCTGGCTTTGGACACTTCTAGGGCTGGGGAAGCCACAACTTCTTTGGATAATGAAGTAGGACGTGACCCAGCCCCTGGTAATCTCAGGAGACAACTTCCCATTGTTGACATTAGGGCAGGGAGCCAGCAGCTCTGGCCCCTGGAGATGTAAATGCTTCAGGAAGGATTCAGGTCCTGCTGAGCACAGGTTTGCTCAGGGAAGGGTGTAGCCCCAGGAGTGGGAGGAGAAGACCTTCCTCCTCATATTTCAGATTTTTAAAAACCAAAACACAAAAAGTTCCAGAAAACAGCGACCCTGCAGCGGACTGAAGCTGATGTATCTGTTTCTAACACATGGAGCTTTTGTGAAATGGAATCCCTGGCCTGAAACCTGGAGGCATCGCTTACTTTTAACTTTTACTTTATTCAGGCAAACCTCCAGCTGATGTGAGAGAGCACTGGGTCATATTAGGATTTGGCCCACGAGGGCAGAGCAGAGCAGAGCCAAGCTCCGAATGTCACACAAACATATTAACTGGAGACTTGGCTTTCTCCAAGGTCCAGGGATGGAACAGGGACGTGATCTGGTCTTCTGTGAGGCACACAAGGAGGTTAAATCTGTGCTGCCTAGAGCATTAAGAGAACAGGATCCAAACATCTGCACGACCATCTGTGTCATCTCTTCCTCCTCCTGGAGATGTCTGGAATACGGTCTGTTCCGTGTGACAGGTAGAAACGAGCTAAAAACTGCTTAACCTGTTCTATGTGGGTGAAAAAAAAATTCAGAATTTGACCTCTGGGTTGTTCACACTGAAGTGGAAAGCGTGTTCTTGCTGCTGCTGAGGTATGAAGAGGGCATATTGTTCATTTAAACCACACTCTATAGTTTTTGCAGCCATAAAGTATTTTTGAAAGTTTACAGCTGTAGGAGAAATTCCCTGGAGCTTGTCCGTCAGTTTTCTGCCAATCAGAGGGCTGAAGGCACTCCGGTTTGGGCTCCAAAAGTGACATTTTAGTGTTGCACGTCTGAAATGTGGAGCGGTTTCGAGAGAGCATCCTGACAGGTTTGGAACTCCGAAGAAATGATTTTCTGGTGCCAAGCTACACAGTCTGGGAAACGCTGCACGCCACACTCGCTCCTGTCCCTCTGCCAGAACCCAAAATATAGATTCAAAAGAGAACAAGAAATACGGCTCAGGACTCTGCTTTGCGGGCGCATTTCAAGCAGGAGCTCTCTCTAATATTTAATGTATGAGCTGCTCTCCCAGCCATCAGAATTCCATATAAGAGGAGGTCCATGTTCAAGTAGATCACGTAGCAGCACCGTGGAGAAAGGGAGAGACTCTGCAGGAAGGAAAATGTCCCAGGCTGACCAAAAAAACATCTCCAGTGTGGAGGAAATGGTGAAACTTGGGCCAATCCACTCTAAGCCCATTAATTTATAAATTTAAAAGTTGTTTCAGAGTGGTTTCTGAAAGGGAAAACGCGGGCATCTGAGAAGGTGTGGATGCTAAAGCACTGATGTGGGAGCCATTCTTCAGGGAACAAGAATGCCAGGCCGTGCCTGCCTCCAAAAAATGGTCAGAAAGAGGAGATTGAAAGACCTTTGGAATTCTTGCTTCAAAATAAGCCCAAAAGAATGGTTATGAGATGGAAAAAAAATACATTTGGTTTCTCAGTATTATTTTATTTAAGTAGAGCAGAGAAGAGCTGCGGGAGGAACAGGCCACATTTTTGGTCTTAATTAATGGTTTTAAACTGTTCTTTAATAGGATGATAAGAACAGAGCATCTTTTAATTAAGGCCTGGGATGAATCAATTTGCAATAACTTATTTTAGCTGGTTGGGGAAGGAGCTGCACTGCCATAGGCAGGTTTATCCACAGGAATATCCCTGGAATGTGATTGCTCCAACCCCAGTTATGGTTGGAAACAGCTCCTTGAAGGGGAACAGCTCAGCTGTGGTTCTCATATCTCTCCTGAAGAGCCCTGCCAGGACACCAGGAGAGAGGAACTCTGAGCTCAGCCCCTTCTGATGTCCTTGAATGGGGGAAGCTCAATATTTTCGAACACTCTGTCACGGATTCGATGACTTTGGCCCAGCACCTTCTGTTTATTGTTAATGAAAGTCAATAGAAGTGTGGAAAAGTACAAAATGTCAACCTATGACCTTGTGAAATCCATGGCAGGAGAGAGCAAAGAAAGAAAACCACCCTTTGGTACACGCTTTGTCTCTCCTGCCGTGTTGGGATCCAGAAGTAAAAGGCTTTTTTTCTCAGGGCTGGAGTTTAGTAAGTCAGGAATTTTGTCTCTCCTTGTTTTCCTTGCAGTTAGTTAAATCCTTAGGCTCCTGTTAACACTGAACTCCAAGCTGATTTTTGCGTTAAAATGCTGAAACCTAATTTTCGTTTAACAATTTTCTCTCGGAGGCCAACATCAAATTAGTGTGTTTTCCACTGGCAGCCCCCAGCAATTTGGTAGGCAGGAGGCTCACACATACTTAAGTTATTCAATACATTTTGTTTTACTCTGTACAAGAAACCCAGTCAGAAAAGGCTGATTTATGATATTCCTCAGGTTTCCTGTTACTTTAAACCACCAGCATCCTATGGCCAAGCCCTTCACAGGCAGCCAGCACATCTGGCCCAGAGTGCTTCTGTCACCTATGGCCAAAATGCCATATTTATAATCAAATCATCATAGAAAACAAAGAATTGATTATGATGAAAAGGGGGGAAAAAAATGGAAATCTAAAAAAGCAAATTTATCAGTGGATTCACAAATTTATCATTTGTAAATACGTTCGGGTGGGTTTTTTTCCAAACAGCCATCCCAGACAAAGAGGGGCCCACAGCACACTGAGCAGGAATATTAGATGTGTGCAATCATCTCTTTTAGCCTAATTATAAATTACTGAACGCTTTTATTTTCCCATTTCACCCATTTTTAATGTCTGTTTTGTTTTCCATTTGTACAGACAACCCACCCCCGGCTGAAGCCAAAGCTCCACGGTCCACGTGAAATCCCACCTGCAATTCTGCAACTGCCTGCAAAGAAGTGAGTCTGCTCCCCACAAAATGTAGTTTAGCTGTTCCCCTTAGGGATTTCAGGCTCATGCAGTCCCTGTGTCTGGGTTGTATCTGTGTATCCATCTGTCAAATGGGATCAAGGAGCCAAGCTCTCCCTAAATATTAACTTCCTACATGTTTCATAAAATAGTCAGAGGCAGAAATTTGGCTTAATGTCCTCCTGAAAGGGAAAGCTGGATTGCCTGTCTGTGCTGTAAAAATCATACACAAATCCACAGGGCATCAGATGAGGCTCACAGCACAAATCCTTAATTTTTCTCATAAAACGACAGGTCTCAAATATGCTGTATAATAAAGGGAAGACCTGCAATGTTCAGGCTGGTCCAGGCTGTGAAGTCAGGCAGAGGTTTGGGGTTGCAGGACATATAAACTGGCATGAGCAGGGATTTGTGTGCACCCCAAAAGGGCACAGGCAAAGCTGTATTTTCTTCTCTGGAAGATGCATTCACAGAGATTCATTTTTAATAAGAGAGTCGTAAAAGAAACCCACAGATGATAACAAACAGAGGCTCGGCTGTGCCAAACCCTGGAATGCTGCTATGGAAATGGGAAGAGCTGCAGAGGTTCAATATCTTTGAGAATCTGATCACTGAGTATTTCTAGGCAGCCTCCTCTGCCAAAGGAAAATGAAATTTTCCAAATCTGTGCCAAACTCTGACGTTCATGAACAGTTCTCAAGTAGGTTTGGATGATGTAACCAATAATCATGAAACCCTCCTCCACTTTCTAAATTACATCTGGTTGGGATGAATTTTTATTTGGATAACACGACCAAAATCTGAAGGACTCTGTGCTAAACCTTATTATGCAGTTGCATAACGACATATAAAATTCAGGAAAAAAGGGAATTCTGCCTCATGAAGGTGGTGAGGCCCTGGCACAGGGTGCCCAGAGAAGCTGTGGCTGTCCCTGGATCCCTGGAATGTCCAAGGCCAGGCTGGACAGGGCTTGGAGCAACCTGGGAAGGTTTCCCTGCCCATGGATGGGGTGGCACTGGATGAGCTTTAAGGTCCCTTCCAACCCAAACCAGTCTGGGATTCTAAATGCAGAAAACTATTTAAGCATTTGTTTAACTTCAGGCAAATGGTTTAAACCTCTCTTTGGGCTTCAGATTTGTGCCTGAGAGTTGTTAAACCTTTGGGGGCAGCACCCAGCTGGATTGGTGCTCACTCAAAGGAGTTTGCACAACTCTCAAAGGTCTGAGCAGCTCTCAGTGATGACAACGCCTCTCGTTGCTTCTCCTGGCAGGAACTCTGCAAGTGTCTCCTGTTAATTAGAATATTAATTTTCTTTCTTTGGAGGATTCTCTTGCTTTGTCTTTATATGACAGGTCTATGTGAAAGTATGTGTAAAATTCAGGAACATGGAAGAAACTTCATAAAACTTTGCATGGAGTAGAGATTTCTGACTGAAATCTGTGCTTCATCCAGGGCCATCAAGTGTCAGCATCAGCTTCGTCTTTAAGGCAGGTGGGAGTGAGGTGGAATTTGGTTTCTTCTCCCAGGTAACAAGTGCAAAGAGCCTCAAGTTGTGCCGGGGGAGGTTTAGGTTGGATATTAGGGAAAATTTCTTCACTGAAAGGTTTGTTAAGCACTGGAAAAGGCTGCCCAGGGCAGTGGTTGAGTCACCATTCCTGGAGGGATTTATGGCAGGTGGATGTGTCACCTGGGGACATGGGTTAGTGCTGGGGTAATGGATGGACTCAATGATTTTAGAGGTCTTTCCCAAGCTGAAGGATTCCATAATTCTAAATTCTCAAATTTCCCTGCTTTTCTGACTTTACCGTAAGTGTTTTGTTTTTCTGGTGTGATTTTATTCCTTTCATTTTTTACTTTCAATAATCCCAATGGAAAAAGAAAAAAAAAAAAAAAAGGAAAGTCTTCTTTGGAAATATTTGAAATATTCTCCACTGGAAAAATCATATCTTTTAATAGATGGATAGTCATGCAAATACACTGCTGCCTAGCACAACAAAACCAGCGTGGATCCATGGGAATGACTTCACATGGCATGGTGGGGAGGCAGCAGGAATTTTGCAAGGAATTAATGCACCAGGTTTGAACCTCTGGCCATGAGGGTTCCAGTTTGGGCTCTGGTTGGGAAGGAAAATAATAAATCTGGGAAAATCTGTGTGGTGGTCTCATTAGCACTCGTTACAGAAATCAGCCACACGATTTGGGGCCGTTGGCAGCTTTTTGCTGGATAAATCCAGGGCTGGAATAACAACGTTTACTGCAGGTTAGGTTTGAGGAGCATTGGAAGGGGGAGAAGTTTGCACAAAGCCTGGCTGTACCCAGGCCAGTGTTAACATTCCCTTTACTTCCATTTGCTCTGAATTCACTCAGATACTTGGATCAAAATCCTTTTAGAGGTTTTTTCTTTTAAAAAAAATTAAAAAGAGGGAGTAAAAAACAGACAGACAGGTTTTGAATTGTTAAACATGTAACAGAGCCCATTCTCAACAAGTTTTATTGCTGTTCAAGGAAATCCCTGAGGTCTATCTTTGAATTAGCTGAATTAGGAAAGATGTAAAACTAATCAGAGTGTTGCCATCCTGATACTCCTTTGTCTGAAATACAGGAGTTTTATCTTCTGGTCAAATCATTATAAATAACTTCATAAAGGAGCAGTAAATCAGGCAGTTTGCATTTCTTGAAGGAATTTTTTTTTTTTCCCAATTAAACAACCTCAGCAAATCACATTTATAAAATTTTTCCCTGTGTTTCCTGAGCAGTTTGCAATGCAGTTTGCTGCACACCACATCTGAGCAGAGCAGGGGGGATGGACGTGTGGAGGTATCCCCCCTCTCCCTCCCAGGGGAGCCTCGAATGAGCCAAATATTCAGCTGATGTAAATCAGTGTTGTTCCAGCTCCTTTTGGACATGATATCGTGCATTAAATCAACAGCCAGCCCTGCACAGCCCACCCCATCCCCGGGCCTGGCTGGGGCTGGAATTAAGCCTGGGCTGCT
Organism: Oxylabes madagascariensis; assembly: GCA_013400675.1. NCBI lineage: Eukaryota > Metazoa > Chordata > Aves > Passeriformes > Timaliidae > Oxylabes > Oxylabes madagascariensis. The sequence goes on from VYZR01069184.1 coordinate 15,563, forward strand.
CAGGAGTTCGTACCCAGCAGCCTCAAAGGATTAATTAGGGCTGATATTTATTTCTTTTGATACGAAACCCAGATGTGTGCAGTTAAGGCAAAAAGCAGAGGGAGAGCCATCCTGCTTTTCTTTCCAGCAGACAGAGGAAAAGCAGCGTTGCCCACCCAGAGCCAAAGAACAGGAGCAAACAATTATCAGCACGGAACAATTTGGGGTTTTGTAATCTGCTAAACCACTTCACCTGGCTGGTTATGAACTAATCAGATAACCACTACTGTTATTTTTTTTTTGTTATCAAATATTATAAATATATGTTTGAGTGTTGATTTATTTGTCTGAGAGCTGGGAAGAAAAATATGGAGGGAATACTCTTACATTCCACAGTTACAGAAATAAATCACCTTGGATTTCACTCTAAGGAGATGCTTCTGAATAAGCTGGCAGAGCACCTGTCCATTCATTAAGGAGTTTTCCCTCAAATTAATTATTAAGACTGGAAAATAGACAGTGAAAACACTTTAAATCATGAGCAAGTGCAATACCACCCTTGGTTCCCACATTGGAAAGGGCATCTCCATCAGGAAAAAGTAACTCAGGTTTAGAAAGATGCTACACTCAGAGCATTTTTATTTTGAGTACCATGGGCACTGCTTTGGCAATATTATTTCAGTCAGAATATTCCCAAAATTGAACCAGGATCAGCTGATTTCACGTGAGCCATGGAGCACTTTCATATTTGTGCAGAATTTCTTTGTCAGCCTTTTCTTTCAGTGGGAAAAATGATCCAGTGCCATAGATAGCATTTTGATTTCTTCATTATAGAAAGAAAAGAAGCAAAAAGGAGCGTTTCCAGTCTTTAAACATAACCTAATTTTGGTGTATTTAAGTTATTCATTCCCAGCCCATAATTCCCCTTCTTTTTCAGTGATAAGATGTAAGCAGTAAATCTCCAAGGATCAGGGATCACCCCCAAAAAATATTATTCAAAAGAAACATGGAAAGATCAGACTTTTAAATAGTTTCTTCCCTTATTCCATTGGAAAGAAAACGCTGAACACTTTCAAAACAACAATTCAATCTTTTCCTTTACAATTTCTATTTGCCCTTTTTTTGTGTGTACCTGAGTATTGATTCCCAGTGATGAGACTCCCACTGATTTTGCTGAGTTTTGGATTAAATTCCTGGGCCAGGCTTGAGCCAGTGATGTAATGATACAAAACTGGAGAGCCCATTCCTCTTCCCTGATGCAGCCAGCACATTATACTGGAGAAATGCAGCATTTTTCCCATCTGAATAATTCCTTTAGAAATTCAAGGAGCCCAATTTTTCTCTCTTTGTCACTGATCGCATCAGCTTGTTTTACAGATCTTCAAAAGTTTAGTCTGCGAGGAAAAAAATGGGGTGGAAAACAGCAGAACCACTTTTCTCTCTCTCTCTATTTTTGTTTGTTTGCTTTTGTTTTTTTGATTGTTTTGGCTGTTTCTGACATTTGTTTTCAGGGGAGATGTCGAAAGCGGGATTTTGCATCGTTTCCCGGAGCATTTCCCCGTTTTTTTGCAGCTCATCAAGCTCCGGTTTTTATTTGCCTGGGGGCATCTCCACTCCTCGAAATCAGCTGAAAAAACAAGGACGCTCTTTTTAGCTCCTCCAGTTGGTGCAAGACGCGTCGGGATTGGGGGGAAAAGAGGGGGAAAAGGCAAACCCGCTGGTTTTTGGAGTTGGAAACTGCTACTGGAGGTGTCCTGCTCCCCTTCCATGTTCTGGAGAACATCAGCCCGGCTGAGCTGAGCCCTGGGCTCCAATCCCTCTCTGCTCCCCCCAGGTCTCTGCTCCGCTTAATCCTGTCAGAAAAGTCTCCAGCAAACATTTGTAATTGCAGGGAGAAAGAACACTGCTGTCTTTCTTTTTTTCCCTGACTTGACATCTATCAAATTTAGTTTAAGTGTTCCCCTGGGTCAGGCGAGTTGCTGAGCTATAAACTAAAAATAATTAAAATAAAATATTAAAAAAACCTCAAGCCTGCTTGCCAGGAGGGTATCGTTGGGAGTTAGCAGCTCTCAATCATGGATTTCAGAGGGCTGGAGCAGCTGAAATAAGGCAGGCAGGCTTCATGCAGCAAAAAACTGAAATTCTTTTGATATTTTGATGCTACGGGCTCGATCCTTGCACTTCAGGACAAAACTGGTTTCTGTAACACGGCATTTAGAATCGAAATTATTTTTTTATTTAATACTCCAGTTAGTGTAAGTTTTACAGCCAAAAGGAAAGGCAGGGAAAGGTGGAAGGAATAGCCCTGCTTAATATCCCAGATAATTAAAACCTGGCCCTGAGAATACCTCCAAGCCCCCTTCCCATACTATAAAAGATGACTCTGCCAATTTATTGACCCCAGCTGATGGATCAGCCATCCCCAAAATTGGAAATTCTGGTCACAATGACTTCAAGTTTGGCTGCAACCCGCCCAGACAGACAGCATGTTCCCAGACTGGTCACATTCATAAATGTCATAAAAAACATACTTGTTCTCTGACATGCACAAAATAAAATCCTCCAACAAGACATCTCTAACCAGAAAGGCATGAAGGAAAAATCTGCGAGCACGTGACGGGGAATGAAGGCTGCTCCGAGTGGTGTTTTGACATTGGTGGAAGTAAAACCGAAATAAAAACTTCTCCAGGCATAGCTGGAATATTGGCTTTATTATTTTTGTTATTCTTAGAGCTGGGAGAAACCACGGCGGGGAAGAGTGAAAAGAAGGAAAATTCAGTCAAATACGGGTGAAAATTTTTGTGTGAGTTGTTGCAGCGTAGGTTGAAAGAGAAAAAAAATGAAGTCAACGATCACGTTCAGGGGATCTGAGGAGAATCAATCATTGAGGGGTGCATAACAAAAAATAAATCTTTGCATGTCGGCAAAGAACTAACCTCGGTTGTCCAAACGAGTCCATTTGCACTTAATGATTTGCATCTCATTATGCATTTTCTGCACTTTATAAAGTTATTTTTACCTCTAGTGAAAAAAAAAAAAGTAAAAATTCATCTCATCTTTTTCATGTTATCATTCCTAGACACTCCTGGAAAACTAAATTTTTTTTTAAAGGTGGGATTATCAATACTTTTGTATTTCTTTCAAAAGCTGGTAAGTTCTTGTTTCTGTGAACACTTGAATACAACAGGATTCTCTATTTGCTGATGACAAAGCCAAAAAACCGGAGAGGATTGCCCGCACTTAACCTTCCAAAAGAGAAAATTGATCATTTCAAGCCCTAAAAAAAAGGATTTTTTTTTTTTTTTA
>VYZR01069184.1:18888-51712 GCA_013400675.1 Oxylabes madagascariensis
TTTTTTTTTTTTTTAAAGTGTGGCACTGCAACTCGCTCTAAATCAAAACCAGACACAGCATCATTATTCTGTTCTTGTCAGAAATGCTGAATAACACCCTCCCCAGACTTCAAACCCAGGCTGTCACCTCCAGAAGGATTGCGCTCCTTGGATACAAATTCCTTCCCTGTTCCGTGGGGCCAACTCCCTCGCAGAGGGGATGCCCTGGAGCGGAGGGAGCTGCACCCATGGATGGCTTGGTCCATGGTTTAGGCCAGGATTTGGGAATGAAATGTGCTCCAGAGCACAGACTGGAGGTGGTTGGGAGTTTTCCAAGGCGCTTTTTTGGCGGGGTGTCACAGAATGGCAATTTGTTGAAACTGAAACCATTCACAAGGGAAGGTCTGTCTGAACAAAGCTCCCAGCTCAGGGGGGGAAAGCAAAGGCAGAAAAGTGAGTAAGAACACACACACAAAAAAAAAAAAAAAATTTAGAAAAAGGAAACAAAGAGTGGTTAGAGAAACTGCCCCTTCCCAATAACCCTGGAGGAAAAGTTCAGGGATCTGGCTGGACGTGACTCCTGCTTTTCTCACTGCAAACAGCAATTTCTGCAGAAGGTTTTTAGAACGAAATTACAAAGTCCAAGTGGAATAGAACAGCAGAAAGGACATTTGCTCAGTCTGATCTCTAGAAATGAACCATTCCTGGGCTCTTTTAAATTATGATTCTTGACCCATTTCCGAGGACACGTTTAGTTCTTATTGCCAAAAAGTGCTAAAACACTACATAAAATCAGATTGATTGAAAATACCTGATCCAGCCACATGAGGACATGATTAAACAACCAGTACCTGCAGGAAATTTTCTGTCAAACCCATTCTTTACTGGAAAACAGCTCCTTTTGTGAGCCACTTTTTCATAAAATCTACCTGAGTTTTGGCTTCACTTCCCAAAAAACAGAACAAGACAAACCTAGATAATTTCATGGCTCTTAGGCCCAATGAGAAAGAAGAAACAATTCTCTACCAGAACTTACAAGAGCTGCCTCAGGGATGGATTTCCTGAGTGAGTTACCTTAGAATAAGGCAAAATGACTTTAAAATAGTGCTGGAGAGGGTTTTCGGTGAGCAGATGCTGCTGTTTCACCTTTTTTATGGGCATAACAGAAAGTTCATGGTTCAGTCACTCCACACTCACTCTGAGGCCAGGAATTATGAGCTGACTGTCCTTTGCCACTCATTTCAGTGAGATGGTTTCTGTCCTCTTGGGCTCTGCCTTCCCGTCCTGGGAGAGAAGGAAAATAAAAGCAGGCTGAAGTGAGCATGCACATGGTAAAATCAGATTGGATGTGAGTGCAGCTCTCCTGGTAGCCAGGATAATTCCTCATTCCTGTATCAGATCTGGTTTTGGTCTGGTGTAGGCTGAACTTTTGTCCTGATGTAAGTCAGGCAGGGAAGACCCAGGAGTTAAAAGGTTGTTCCTGAAAGGTGGGAGGGTGGAGATCTCTGGTGGACATGCAGAAGTGGGATTGCACAGGCCGTGGAAGCTGCTGGACACCTAGGGAAAAAATAGAATAACCTGACAACTGCAAATTTTGACTTGTTGATAAGCTGCAAGTAGCCACAGCCAGGAATGGGATGAGTTTAACCCACTGATCACTTAATTGGGCTTGAAGCAGTTTTTGATTCCACAGGGAGCACCTGACCCTTGGTGGATGCTGCCACCAATGCGGTGTTTGAGCACCTGAATGTTGTCACCCACATTGTGGCTTTCTCCCTCTTTGTGTCTCACATCCAGAGGAAGGAAAAGCCAGGAATTGCTCTCCCTCTGCATCCATGTGCAAAAAAAGAGGCAGATTTTAGGGTGCCCTTCCTGAAGAAAAGCTCTATTTCCTTTCACCCCGATATTCCTTTTCCGCCTGTTCTCCCCTTACCCTTAGCCAGGAGAAGGAGAAAACAGACAGAAAGAAAAGAAAAGAGAGAAATATTCTGCCTGGATTGGAAAAGTCATCTTTTCCCAGGAGCAGCGTAATAACATTAATGGAAGGGAGAACGGGAAAGAGGAAATGTTTCGCTAACGTGGAGAATTTCTGGCCTGGGTTCTTTCTGAGGCCTGTTTGTCAGGGGGAAAAGGAAATTGGTGGCTGGATGAAATATGAGCTGATGCAGCTGCAATGCCTTTAAATACAAGCTTTTTTAGGCACACTGGTGCTTCAGTTTGGGGATATAAGCAGATGCTGAATGCCTTTCCCTACTTCACATGGGGCCTTTGCGTGCTGTGGTTTCAAGGCCAGTGTTCAGGTGATAAAAAAAAAAAAAAAAAAAAAAAAAAAAAAGGAGGGGGAATGAAATGTCATTTTTGGAGAGGCAAAAATACTTCAGGCTCTTTGGCGTAAGTCATAAAGGGCTTTTTGTGCACGGGCAGTCAGTGCAGTGTCAAAAGAAATCACTTGCACAAGGTGGAGTAACACTATCTGAAATTAAATTCTGGCCTCCATCTACAAGTAACACTTCAAGGTTGAAAAAAAAAAAATAAATAAAAGCTTTTTCTTCTCAAGAAATTGAGGAGAACTAAGAGACGCCCCCTCCTCTTCTCCGAAAACATGTCCCTGGTGTTGCTGCCATCCATAACATGGCAGCCCCAAGCACCGGGTAATTAGCGGAGCTCATCAGCCAGCCCTAACGAGCACACTTTGTACGGTGGGGTGAAACCTGGCTGGAGGTTCAGGGCTGCTCTGGTCTGAGAGCGTTGGAATTGAAAAGGTTTGAACTCTCGTGCTCCGGCTCTCCAGGCTCTTCGAGCCCGGCTCCTATTTACACTAAGTTTCCTCAGCATAAAGGGGCCTTCAAGTGGGCATGCAGTGAAGGAATATTTCAAGGCAAGGAGCATGCAGAGCGGGCTCTGGCTCCCCTCCTTGCACCTTCCTTGGAACAAGCCCCTCACTGTTTTCCTACGAGGGGGAAATGCCAGATGTAGCTCCAGTCCGAGGTGGAGGAGAAAGGCTCCGGCTCTCAGCCCTGTTGAAGCTCTTTTGCAGTGCACTGCCACAGCTCCAGGACCTAAATAATTACTTAGGAGGGTTTTTGTTTTTTTTTCCTGAATTTGCTTTTTATTCCTGCTCCTGAAGGCCCCGTTTCTTACTCTTTCTCCATTCAAAAGTTATCTCAAGTTCATCATCCAAGGTGGAAGCTGGGCTGAAATGCTCTGCAGATGTCATTGAAATATAAATAGCAAATAAATGATTAAAAATAGTTTGTCCCCTTGAATGGTTGCTTTAGAATTTAAGGATTATTCCTGACTTAGGAGAGCTCCTTGGCTCGGTCCTGGTGGGACATTTAATTTAATTCTTAACGTCAGTCCATGTTCCTCACTCCTAAGGAAATTAAGGCACATTAAACACACTGCAAAATCTGGCTTTTTGTCCAAAGACAGTCACAGGGTTTTCTGCGACAATATTTATGAACTAAGACTCTCATCCAGTCCCCCAAAGTCCCTGAAGAAAATGTCTCTTACTATTTATACCTGCTCATTTGCCAAGCAAAGATCTTTCAGACCATAGAATAATCTCCCAAAAGATGTATTGGAAACCTGTTTGGCCAGTTCAGTGCAGCTGAACTGATTAATGTAGGTGGTTGTCATTTTTAGAAATAATTATTTTTAACAGAAAAGGTCTTCTTTAACCCCCCCAACACTTTCAATACTTTCTTTCTTTCCACATTTTCATAATTTCTATTGAAGGGTTTTGCTATAAATCGCTTACCAAAAATATCCCAATATTTCATTTTAATCCAATAACCATTTCAGAACGAACATGAATCTGTTTCAAAGCATTATGAATTTGAAAGGATCCATTTTGACCTTAGAATATTGAAACTCCGAGTAATTGCAAACACAGGTTTTCAACAATCAAGTTTATTTTCTCTGCAGCAAACCCCACCCATGTGCCTGCAGGGAATAGCTGCATTTGCCAAATCCAACTTTTGGTGCACAGAAGAAGTGGGGTGTATAAATAGAAAGTGTAAGCTTTTGGATATACAAAGTGGGGTTGTAATTTAAGGCCTCCCAGCCGGTGGCAACAATTGTCCGTGTCTTGCGCGGTGTCAATTTTCCCTCTTCTCTTTATTTGGCTCAGCAAGTCGCCTTCTGCAGTCCCAGTTTAAAGTTTTGGCTCGTGCCTCCTCCGTCTCCCATCTCGCGCGGAGCCGCGGTCGTCGCGGGGAGCTGCAGGATGCTCTCCACTGATCAGGCCTGTGGTGGGATATGAAGCAAAAAAAAAAAAACAAACCCAAACCAAAAAAAAAAGAAAAAGAGAGAGAAATTTTTTTTAAAAAAAAGCTTTTTAAAAAAAGCTCTAAAAATTTCTTAAATTTTTTTTAAAAAGCTTTCGTAATGACATCCCAAACGGCGCATTATTTCACTCGACAAGCAAAAAGCCCTTCTGTGGCCGGCAGAACGCGTCGTGTGCGCCGTAACTTTGACAGCGAGTTCTGAGGCTGAGCTGGCTCTTGAAACAATTTCCCTGTGTGCGCTGAGCTGTTCCAGTTCAGTGCGAGCATATGGCAAACACAGAAACTGCACTGCCTGATGCCAGGGCATGACCAAAATCTATAATAATGTTGTTTACTTTCACCAGCTCCGCGAGGAAGAATGTGGCCTCATGCACTGAAACGACCTCAGAGCAGTCACACTTTTGCTTTGTCAATAATTTACCCAAAGCCACTCATTTTCCCTTTGAAGCATAAGGACTTGCAGCAACACGGACAAACTCTTCTACAGGGAGCCTCCTGGAGAAATCCTAAGGAAATTCTCTCCATGACGTTGGTGAGAGCAGAGGGAGGCAGCAGACAAACGAAGCTTTTGGAGCACCCTTGGCTTGCTCTCCTTTTGTTGTCATTTCTGATAAAAATCAGACTATTCTGAAGTTTTTACAGACAGAGCTTCTCCCACAAAATTGGCCCTTCCTGAGCAGTGCCAGGAAGGAACAAATTTCAGCATCTCAGCGCTGCGTGGTCTGGCATGGGGAGGCTCAGGGGTTTGGCCACTCCTCTGCAGGAGGTTGCGACACCCTGTGCTCAGGAGGGTTTTTTTTCCTCCACGCTTTTGTCAGACACTAAAGCTGCGCAAAAGCCGAGGAGCCACAGGACAGGGCAGGCTTTGAAATGTTGGGGAAATAAATAAACTCAACTGGCTGCCTTCGGAAACTCCGGTGCTCGCAGGAAAAACTCCCCTCTTCCCAGCCCAAATAAGAGTGCCAACCAGGAGGAGAGTCCTTGTTCCACTTGGATTTGAAACATCAAGAAAGAAGAGGGACAGCCTGAAGGGATGGGATCTCCTAAATAAACATCTGTGTTGGGAACAGCAGTCAAGGAATTTGAGCGACTTTTGGCGATTTATTGAATAGCTCAGATGAATTTGCAGATAAGATTGCAAAAACTGATGCCACAAATGTTCAGGAGATTCCATGGAAATGGCAATGCATGTAGTGGTTTCCCAGTTGCCCCGAAAAGCACCTGGACATGCATTCCAAGCATCAAAGAGTCTGTGAGGAGCTCAGCTAAGTTCCACTCCAGGCACTGAGGAACAAGACTCTGCATCTGAGAGCACACTGCTTAAAATCAACATTACCTCTGCTGCAGGCAGTGTTTGCACAGGGCTGGAGCAAGAGAACCTATTGGTGGAGTCATAAATATTTATTTATGAAGGGAGAGAACGTCGTTAATTTACTTTTCCTCCCTTTTACGGTTCCTAATTCACGGTGTCCTCTCCCATTTCTGAGTCAGCAGAGCCACCAAAAAAAAACCTGATAAAAATTTGAGAAACCAATAAACACGGTACCCAAATAGAAATGAGATATTTTTCCAGCAGTTAAAACTCAATTACAGTCAAGTCACATGTTCACCCTGCTCAATAGCTCATAAAATGGGCAATGAACTCACCAGGTGCTCAAGTGTCAGATGGATGAGAGAAGATATCAGGGGATGGAATCCTCCAGGGGCTGAAACTTTTGGGATTTACTACCTGAGGTTCAGCCTGTGCCTTGATTGTCTCTGGGAAGAGGCAGAGTTGTTTTGGACTAATAAGTCCAACTGAGGTCTGTCTGGAAAACAGAGCATCCACAAATGTTAGGAGGTGATTATGACCCAGGAAAAGGTAGATGTCGCCTGAGCATGAAAACATCCCAGGGAAATCCAAGAGTTTAGTCTCCAGCAGTTCCACACTTAAAAAAAAAAAAAAAAAAAAAAACAGTTGAAAGTAGACATTTACCAATTTGCCTGAAGCAGAATTTATAAATCTTCACAGCTGATGACTCCTTGCAGGAATGGGGGGGAGATATCCTCATGTATGGGCAGAGATATTCACAAGAGCAAAATCCCCAAACGAAGGAAGACACTGAAAGCTGCTCATTTCAGGGACCTTTGGGCCACATTGACAGGTACCATGAGCAAAATCCCAGGGAGCAGGTTTTGCTGGAGGCCCTGGAGCTGGGGGGATCTACATCCCGCCATTCTGCTCCTCCTGGAGAAAACCCAAACGTGGAGATTTCCACCCCCAGCCCCGCCAAAGGATTGCTCAACGTTTAGTTTTGATTTCTGCATGTGATTCATGCCTGGCTGGGACAGGGCCACTACTAATAACAGAAATGCAGGCATCAGCATGGATCATGGCCCTTCTTTTCCTTTGGGTTTTTTTCTTCCTACTTTTTGTTTTTTTGGGTTTTTTTTCTTTTTCTGAATACACAGTATTTAAAGCTTTTATTTTCTGGAGGTGCACACTTTTGCCGACCTCAGGTTCTCTATACTTTTAGCTCAGACCTCTACAATAGTGTGTTTCCATTAGTCAGGTCCTGCACTGTTTTTATTTTTCATTTGGAAAATAGAGGATTTGCAGCAAAGGGATGTTTCCATCAATTCTAAAAGTTCACATTTGAAAGCTAAACCACACTTTGCTCGCTTGGACTTAAGATTAGTTCCTCTGAGTTGACAATTTACTCTTTCAACTTGTAACCTAAGATCCTTCTCTCACCTCTCTGGGTGAGTCCAAGAAGATTACACTTTCTCCTCAGCTAAGAAAATCCCAGTTTTATCCGCAAAAAAATATTATAAAAAACAGGGGATAAAGGTGGATCTGATCCATTGCCTAACAAAATATGTTAAGTGAATAAATAACACCAATGAAATTAACAGACTTAAAAGAAAAATGCATCAAAGAAGTGTTGTTTCTCTACCACTACGTGGTTATGCAGATAAACCTACAGTCACATTTAATCTTTCCAGAAAGGTCAGTGAAATGATTCCCAGTCTCTATTTTCACATGACTCTGCAGCTTTTAGTCCAGCTCTGAGGAGAAGCAGAGGTGCCGAAATACAGAAAGATAGGATATCCTCTGTGTGTCACTTTTCCTACTGGAAAGAGGAAATAAAGGAAATCTTGCAAGAAGTCACATTCTCATGAGTCTTTCAGCTTCTTTATTCAGACCAAATGATCCTGGCTGGTTCAGATAAGGTTACTTTGGCTATTTACCCATTGTGAAGTAAATTATCAAGAGTCTTCAGGCTTGTCCATCATTAACAAAGGTTGGAAAATCCACTCTTTCCCATGCCAGGGTTAAGAAAACAATGTTAAAATCTATTTCAGGATCTAAGAGATGCACAGTTCAGCACCACAAGCTTTTTTGTAAAAAGATAATAAGTTTCTCTGCAGCTTTTCTACTTATCCTTGCTTTTGCTGTGGAAGCTGTAGAAATTACAAGGAAAATCTTTCAGTCAGATATTCTGAAACCTTTAAGAAATTAACATCTTTTTCTGGGGTGATTTTTCTCCTTGCCCTGTTTAAATTGAACCTTTTGGCTTTCTTAGGGCAGTGCTTTGTCTCGGATGGACAGATTGTGCTCTTCCTTACGAACCGTGAATTCCCAGTCTTGCTGGTGAGAAATCCTAGCTCTAGAGGAGGGAATCATGCTTGAGGGAAGATAATTCCTCAGAGTCCTCTCATATCCTCCCAGACAGTCTGACCCATCCCTTCAGCTGCACGTAACACCAGGCTGAGCTCCTACACCAGCCCTCTCGCCATGCCTTGTCTGAAGGTGTGTCCAAGGAGGGACCACGGGAGGGAACTGAGCTCCCCCAGCACTGCCTGTGGCAGAGGCCCCTGGAAATACCAGCACAAGATTTGTAGCATCCCTCGGTGATTTTTCACTGCTCTACTGCACCTCTGCACTCAGGAACTCTTTGTTTATTGTGTGCCCTTCTAATCCTGGCACTGTCAAAGCCCGCCCCGTTAACTCTGCGTTATTGGGATTTATGAGCTGTGCGTGGCTAGCACGGTGTTACGACAGTTGGGGTGAGATTAGGTTGCAGGTCAACCTGCTCCCTAGCCCGGAACATTTTCAGGTCTCTTTGGAGCTGAGCATGAGCTTCAGACTGAGGAAAATCCCAGAGGAGAAAGAAAGGGAGGAATGAGGTGCTTCTCCATCCTACACTCGTGACACTTCTGATAAACGGCAGGAGAAGCCTCCTTCTTAGAAAGCAGAGGTGGAAAAAGAAAAGGAATTTGATGAAGGTGGAGGCATGGTGCTCCTTCTCTCCAAACAAGAAGCTTCTAGACCGAGGGAAAACACACTCACACTTTTCAGTTCACGCCTAATTTCAGACACAATTTATGAGATCAAAATACCTTGGTGATCAAAAGTGGGCACTTCTTGCGTGTTTCTCATTTTTTTCCACTTCACTGGAAACAGCTGGGGAGACGTTCAGTCAGACCCTTTCCACACGCCAGAAATCCCAGCTACACACAGCAGAAATTTCTCTGAATTAGAGCAAAAAACCTTCTCTGGTTTGCCAGCTCCTGAGCGAATCCTTTTATTTTGCCGAGCAATTATCTCGTTGTTTGTCCAGGGGAACATCTCATAACACCCTGCTCACGGAAAGGCCCTGACCTCCGAACGAACCAAAAATAGCCCAGCAGTAATTCCAACAAGCTGCTCAATATCTGCTCTGAAGGCCCTTTTGGATCCAAGGCATTACAACCCACCCCACCGTGACCACGCGGAGCAGGACGAGGTGTGGAGCATTTCGAGCAGGAAAATCAAGCGTTTGCTGGGCAGGAGGAAGGAGGGCTGAGGGTGCTCCCTCATCAGTCATCCAGATCTGCCATCGTTCAGTGCTCGCATCCCTTAAATTGTTCCAATCCAGTTGTGGTTGGAAGAAATATGCTCCAGATAATTCGCTGCAGCCTCCTGCCTGTGGACTCTGCTGTGTGGAGCAGGGCCTTAATTGCTTTTTTTTTTTTCTCTTTCTCCTCTTGCTCAAGTGAATTAATTTAGAAACACGATGCAAGTTAATGATAAAATCCTTCACTAAACCACTGGTGGCTACGTGCTGCCTGGCTGGGATAGACAAATAGCCCGTTTAGCCTGGAATTCTTTATGCTTCTGCAAGGGCTCTAATGTGTTTAAATTGTGCACTAATACAGCGCGGAGATAAATGATTCCATGACAAAATCCGATGTATTAAACCCTTCCAAAGTGCAGCAGAGTGTGGCAGGCAAGATGGTGAAAATAACTGGGTTCTCTTCCGAGCTCTAAAGCTGAATTTCTGCACAACCAGCACCTGGCATTTGGCCTCGGTGAATCCCAGTTCCTTCCTCCTCTTTTCTCTGTCAGCTCCATGCTCGTGCTCTGCTTCCTGCCTCTGAAGAATAACCTACAGCCTTATTCTTAGCCTATATTTTTATTGTCACCTAACTAACACGGCTTTGATATCAGTAATGATTTCAGATGGTCTTGTAATAATTAATTAAAAATAGCTTGAGTGATATTTTGACTGCCATCCGACCTAAATCCTTCTGCCTAATCTTCCCAAGCTACCTGCTTTGGGCATATCCCAAGGCACTGAGTGCCCAAGTTTAACCATAAACTGCGTGATTTTTTTTTTCCACAGATTTAAAAGTATTTCCCTTAAAGGCAACTTTTTTTTTTTTATTTCCTTTAATGGGTAGGCAGCCTCATTAGTACCAGGTGATTCATTTAAAGCACAATTACACAGGGAATTCAGCTAATTGATTGGATAACCCTCGATTCCTTTGTAAAAACACAATCCTCAAACCTGAAGTGCTTGGACTTAGTGGTAGTCATGTACCGAGAAGTTTACTTTGAAAGCAAATGTTTAGGTTAATGGGATCCATATGATATAAATTCCTAATAACTTTTCCATGGGTGGGCTTATCGAACTGCTTATCATAACACCAGTCGGGCCATTTCAAAGGAGCTTTCTTCTGAAACTTTCTGAAGACTTTTCTTTCACCCCAGATCAGCAGAAAACTCCGCTAACTCTCCATTGAGAAAATATTTGAGCTCCCTCTCAGGCCGTATTCAAAGGGATTCTTTTCCAAGGGGGTATTTATTAACCCTTTGCTGGCAGGACAGAGTTTCTAATGGAGGTGTGTGATCCTGGGAAGGGGAAGAGCTCTGACCAGGAGGAGTTTGTGGTGCTGCTGCTCTGGGGTCCAGGAGCTCACATTTATGGATGAAACTGACTGGAGGCTTGGATTAAACCTGGTTCACTTGTTTGGACACTAAAAGAAGAAGCCGGCATTAATTTGGGCTCACTCAAACCCAGGGAAGAAAAAGCTGACCTCTGTGGGTTTAATCAGATCCATAGAGACTCAAACCACTATTTCTAAAGGAATAAATGAAAGCAAACATCCGCTAAAGAGGCTTTGGGATACTTCAGAATCAGAGAACCAGGGCCACCTGCACTGTTTGAAGATAAAATTTTGTATACTGAGCTGAATCGTCTTAGAAGCAAGCAGACAAGCTGTTGCTATAAATATAGTTTATCAATTTTTTATATATTTTAAAAAATTAGATCCATTTACATCTGCCAAAAACATGTTATGGAAACTTAACTCTTCTCTCTTTCTCCTAAATTTTACTAATGTTGATTTTATATTTACCCCAGTATAACTTCTTTATAGAAAAGCATTAATATAAGTTAAAATAGCTAAACATGCAATAGAATTTTATATGAATACATGTGTTTTGGCAGTTAAAGAGAGATCCAACATCCTGATAATCTCTGGGAAAGAAGAACTGCCAGAATAATGGCAGGTATGAAAATGGCCATGGCCTTCACTGGAAATGGCACAGTAATTCTATTATTATACTTCCAGTGTTTCATTAAAACAAAACCATGATCACTCAGCAGAGGAGTGAGACATCATCCTAAAGCATGATCATACGGATGAGATTCCTGCTGGGATAACTGCATGGGCTGAAAAAAGAGAGAAGATGAGAACCACTCACTGTGGTCATGTTTGGCATTGACCAATGGGGACATTAAAGTGATCTACAAATATATGTGGGAAAGGGTGATCAAGAGTAGTTATTTTAAATCACTGAAATAAAGAGGAAGAAAGAGAATTGTAATGGTCCAGTCTGAAGTGAAAAACACAGATTATGTTTCAAGGAGAAATTCAGAGACAAACCCACTTACTTGCAAGAGTTTCCAGTGGTGCACAGAGCTCAGACCATTCATGATAAATAAATCATTGTAAACAGAAATCCCACTGGAGATTTTGGAACAATTTAACCCAAAGATCTGTGATTCTTTGATGATTAAAAAAAAAAAAGGGAAAAAATAAATTGAATGGTACTTTGAGACTTGAGCACAAAATGTGAAATTCAATTTAAAGTCATCATTTTATGCTAAAAGACTCTGGTATTCACTATCAGCCTTGTCTGCAATGTTTGGTCCTGCCCTCAAAGCTTGCACAGGGCAGGTTTTAAGCCCTTAATCAGCTGCCCCACACAACCAATGCCTAAAATAGTTCCATTTCACTGCTGCAAACACTCCCCGTCTGCAATATTATTGCAAAGAGGCGCATTTGTGAGCACTGCATCCCCTGACAGCAGGAGGGATAATGGTCTGGCACATCAGGAGCCCTCCAAGGTGATGAGAGGCCAGTGCAGGAGCCCGGCGTGTTGATGTACAGAGTTTCCAAATGCTAATTAATGCAGAAGGGAAGTCAACACTGGAAAATCTTAATCTTGACCGTGGTGGGACAGCTGAACCCTTCATAACTCCGTCAATTAATGTGCTACAAACACTGGGCTCCTCAGAGGGGAGCGCCAGCTTGGAGGTGGGCATGTCACAGGAAGAGATTGGGGTTTTGTTGGCAGGGAAGTGCGGGAGATGCCCACAGGGTTCTTGTCAGCACTTTGCCCAGGCCAAAGCATGGGCGTTAAATCATGGAATGCAAAGCCACGTGTCGACATACAGGGATGGGAAAACAAAATACCAGAGGCTCCACAGCCCTGCCCTTCAGGCCAACACTGGGTTTCTTCTCCCTTTCAGGAGAGATGAAACGCTCTGCTTAATGAGAAGAACCCACTGAACCTCACCATCCTGAAGGCCAAAGCCTTTGCAAAAAAAAATTAGGTTGGGATTGCAGAAGTCTCAGAGACCAAGTTATCCTGGAATCCAGCCTCTAGGAGGCCTCAGAAGTAACCAGGACTGGGTACAAGCTGCGATCTCTCATCTCTGGGCTGCAGGATTATTGTGTTAGAGGCTTAACGGGCTTCAAAAAGCG
Organism: Oxylabes madagascariensis; assembly: GCA_013400675.1. Classification (NCBI taxonomy): domain Eukaryota; kingdom Metazoa; phylum Chordata; class Aves; order Passeriformes; family Timaliidae; genus Oxylabes; species Oxylabes madagascariensis. The sequence goes on from VYZR01069184.1 coordinate 31,455, forward strand.
GGGCTGGAGCGGCAGCGAGAGAGCGGACGGCGTTTATTGAGCAATAAAAGAAAACATTACATTTCACGGCCCAGCCAAAGCGCCCTACGGAAGCAAATCCCCGTGCCTGATAATACGGGGTGCAATAAATGCTAATACCATAAAGGGGGCTGTTGGAAGGCAGCAGCAGGGCCCTGTATCAGGGTGTAATCAAGCCCCCTGTTAAATTAGCATCGCCCTGCTTTATTGTGTGAGCCCGGGGGGCGAGCCCGGCTCAGGAGGGGTTGGTTCACCTCCTGCACGGCTGCACTCTGCTTACCCTCTCCCAGGGAAGGGTTACAGCTCTCCCAGGCCAAGGGTTAGGTTTCCTCCCCAGGATTAAGCGGGAGGCTCATGTCAACAAGGTGGTCGCGGAGATAGAGACAGAGCAGGAAGGACTCGTGAGGCCAACGGAGAAAGATCCAACAATTTCAAGGCAGCAGATTAATCCTGATAATGCAGCGTTGGGCCATTCCTTTCCCCCTGGTTGGGTCAAGTTCCCTTAGCAACCACAAAGCCTGTCATTAATAAAATTAAAAAAAACCGTCATAATTTCCAACCCCTGTGCCCTTTTCCGAGGCAAAAAGACAAATTGAATATAAAACGAAAGCCTCCCTTTTTGGTCTTTTTAAGCCTTTTCTCCCTTTCCCGCCTTCCCACCCATAATTCTGCATTTCTGACCTTCCTGCAGTCGCAGCCATCTCGGGAACACGGGGAACATATGGAGCTGATTGTCCTGTGGAGTGAGGAGGGCACAGGGACACCATTCCCACTGACCTTTCCCTACCATGGCCGGAGGACATCAGCGACAGCATCTGCACAGCCCTACCTGGGCTGGGCTGCAGCAGCTCCTTCTTGAACCTCTGTCTGATATTCCAATCATTGTCGTGAGCGGAGCTGCTTTCCAGGGTTTCTTTGGAACAAAAAAAAGAGGCCTTTTTACTCCTAACTGAATTTTTTTTTGGCGAAAATTTGTATTTCTGCTAAGATGATTTAGTTGCTGCGTTCGGTGAAGAAGGAGCGGTTGGAAACCAAAGGGGACAAAAATATGGATATATCTGAAGATGCTTCAACTTTCAGAAACCAGGAGTAACTGAAGAAGAGTTGTTAAAAATTGGAAAAGTTTTCGGTTTGGGGGGGTTTGTCAGTAAACAAGAACATTTCTGTGGGAATTCAGGGGCTTTCAGCTCCTTAAAAAAATCACTGGAGAACTCCCACACTCCAACCACCTCTTTTTCATTTTCTTCTGGTCATATAACACCAGGTTTCCATTTGCTGGGAATAAATGGGGAAGCCATGGGGTATCCCTGCTCTTTTCATTCAGGCAAATAATGCCATTAAAGTCCACAGGAGTTCTCGTATCCAGTGGGCAGGTGCTGACCCCAATTGTTTTAACAGTTCTTTTTGTTCACACCTCATGTTCCAGCTAAAAAGTCTTATGGAGCTTGACAGAAAGCTTAAAATCACAAGCCTGCCCAATAATGAAATTGGTATTATGTATTTATGCTGCTTGGTTGACTTAAAAGTGGGGAAAATAACGTGAGAAATCAAGTGTTATGGGTAAATAAATGGCTGGAGTTTGGTGAGCCAGGTTTATGCCATCACATACTTCTTGAGAAACCATAATCAACCCATTTTTTCCCTCTGTGCCTCAGTTTCCCCACATAAATTGCAAACTGGGATTTATCAAACTTCACTTTCTCAACATGTAGTCAGTGGTAAACTTCAGGTGACCAAAAGTAGGAGAGAGAACTCAATTTTTCTTCAGATAATTTGAAAATCAGTCCTTTTTGGTACAAGATTTTCTTTTTATCCTATTACCGAACTGCCATTTAGACTAGCAATGTGGTGAATGATGTTGCATCCACAAATGCTGAAAATAAAACAGATGAGTGATGCAAAGTGGGTGAGCTCTGTGTACTCACAAAGTTATATCCACCTCTTCAGAGTGATGTTTAAAACAGAACCATGTTTCTTCTGAAATACTTCTGAAATATTTTAAATTTAATGAAATTTCTTCAGAGCTTCTGAAAATCTTTTTTCCATTATAACATACCCCACTGCCAGGAAGATTTTCGCTCTTCTAGGATGAACTCAAAAGGAAAAGTAGATAAAACCTTTTCCAAAATGCTCTTTATTTTCTTCGTAGTATGGTTTGAGTTGAAATTTGTGATTTATTTCTATGATATTTATGTGATGCCAGCAACATATACAGAGCAAGATATTCCAGTCTAATGATCTTCCTCATGTCTTAAATCTTACAGTAGCCAAGCTGATTGTACTTCAGCTTAGAAAGAAATAAAAGTCTCCTCTAAGTTCAGACTAAACTTGAGAAATTGTAACCAGAAAGAAAATTTTTTTAATTTAATTTTTTTTTTTTTTTTAAGTTATATGGGAAGACATAAACCCAGCAGGCTGGACTGGAGTGACTCTTTCAGCTCGAGTTTATTGTGTTTACAGTATTACTCCAGTTCTGAGGAAACTAATAACCATCACAAATCTCCCCAATGTCCCATATTTTAGGGCTTGAGTTTTCTTACACTTTCTGCTGGTTTAAAGCCCAACAACAAAGAAGGTTCTCGATAGGACGAGCTCTAAAATTAAAACTACTCTGACATACCAAGATCTATAACCTCACTCTGGGGGAACCAAGGTTTCTACTACAACTTTAACAAATTTCTTCCCCTCCCTCCAACCTCTCCTCCATCCCATAATAGCCCCTGTGTTTCCAAAGTAGCGCTCCACATCTGTAATATATTATGTGCATAATTTGCACTTAATTACCAACCACATTGATGAAACCCGTTGCGCGACAATTAAACCTAATTAGGTTTTCTTACAATCCCCTCTTTAACCGAGTGTCTTATCAGCTCTCGTCTTGCTGGAGATGTTTAGCCCCAAGTGTGAGCACCATTTCTTCCCAATTCCAGGTGAAGGCAAAACTGGGGATTAACAAATGTGTGCCAGACCCAGCGTGGGGCGCTTTGCATTCCCAATTGTTTCCATGTGGATGTCAGCAAATGTCCATCTCCAAGCTATAAATAGATGACCAGGCTGCCCCCCTCCGTGGAATCAGACAAGGCTTGTGGTGCTTCCCAGGAGTGGTTATTCAGAATTGAGCTGTGAAATTCAAAGGGTTTGTTGAGTTTGCAGTGATAATTTCAAGATATTCTTTTCCTTGAGCACAGAATTGTAGCTGCTATTAAAAAAAAAAACCAAACTCACAATTATGCAAGTTTTAGCTAATGATGAAAATGAAGAAGCCTAATGAGATGTTCAAATACTGAGAAATTGACAATTACATTTAAGGAGTTACTATTTTTCCCCAAAATTGGTGTAGTTGAGATATTTCTATATTGATGGGTTTGAGGGGATGGATTCTTTTTCTCTAGAGAAAGCAACACCAAAATATTTGCTACCTTGAGTGTTGTTTCAGTGTCAGATACTGTGGGCAGACCTTCAAGATAATCTTTGCGTGACATAACAAAATGAAATAACACTTTATTAAAGAATAGTTTTACTGGGGCTGAGTTTGGGGAAAAATTGTAAATGAAAGGAAAAGATAAAATAGATTCCTTAACTTGTAGTTCACTCTCTGATAAAAGAAAACAAGCTAAAAAATGATTCATGGTCACTGTTGAATTTCAGTGCTGTCAATGGGATGTTTGTAACTAAAATCTCCCAAATTCATTGGTATTTGAATTTTTTTCCTGCTCCTCTGAGTATTCTTTTCCTCACAGTTATAGACAGTCAATTCTTATCCAAATTATGTCTTTAACTAATATTCCCTGTACTTTCCTTGTTAGTGAGAACTTTTTTATATTTAATTCACATACTGAAAAAAAGTTATCTGTAAACCTGAATATTGCAATAAGTTAAAGATGAAATATATGTGTCATATATATAAAATAATGTGGCAGTGGCACAGGCTGGACTCTTAATTTTGAATTAAACTTGTCTAGCTGTGTCAGGTTGTTCTCTCTTTTTCAGGTGGGAGTACTCAATTCTTTCCTCTATTAAATTTTTCAAGAAATATTTATAAAGTGGGGGGAGATGAAGTTAATTCTGCTATAAGTGGAAGGTTTCATATATGCAGATAAAGAATTTCTGATTTTGTTTTTGTTTCAATAGCATTTAACCAATTGTTTAAAAATTCTTCTTCCTTGGCAGGGCAAACCATGGCAGTATTTTGGTTATTGTCTGATCCACCAGTGATTTGAGTCTGTTGAATAAATTCACAGGACAATGCTTTTGGCAGATTTTTGCTGTCTTTTCGTAAATTATTTGACTCAAATGATATTCATCTCTTTCCCAGCTGATAGTATTGCTTCAAGAATTTCCCCATCCATTCCAGAGGAGAAAAAATTCCTGTGAAATCTTTCAAATAACCATTTCAGGCATGAAATATTTTCCTTCAATCTGGTGCCTGTGGAATCTGTAAGGAGAGCTACACTAGGAAAGCTCAGTGTTCATACACATCTCCTCAAACAAATAAGAGTTATTTTAAATTTGAAGAGTTATTTTAAATTTTGCCCTTTTATTTTTTGCACTAATGATTTATAAATGATAAAAACAGCGGCAGGATTTAGCTGCAAACCTGCCCTGGATGCTTGGAAAGCCAAATTTTCCCCTTGGACACCCACCCAGAGCATCTCTCAGCGGGGTCTGCGTGAGGAGGGTGGCGTGGGGTGGGGGCAAACATTTCTTTTTCAGCAGCAGGAGAGTTCCAGCCCCTGCCATGGGCAGCAGGGAGCCTCCCTCCAGCATTCCCAGAGATTCCTTGGGCGAGGCGGAAAGCGCAGCGCTGATGCCTTTATGAATGGGCTGTTTGTCTCCCTCTCCCCTGACAGACCACTTTTCCTTTTTTTTTTTAATTATTTTTTTCTTTTCCCCTTCCTTTTTCACCCCACACTCGTCCAGTGGCCCATAGCAGTTTAGCAGATATGGCAGCTCCAGGAATTACGGAAATGTGGGTGTGGCTCTGCTGATCTGCATCCTGAGTACTGATGTTTTGTCAAGTTGGGTTTTTTCACTGCAAAACTCCTTCTTTTTGAGAAGGTGGAGGACAAGAGACTGCTCCTTTTTTTTTCTTAAAGATGTGACTCTGGGCACCTGACATGCTTAAAATAATTGCTCAAATTTAAACACACACTCTGCCTAATATAACCCAAATCTAAAAGCTTTCTCCATCACCCACACCGCCGTCGAGGTCTGGATCCAGGGATAATTTCTGCAGGTGGAATTCATCTCTGAAATAAATCCATATCTGGGAGACAACCAGGATCAGGCTGTTCGAGTTCCCTCCTTCGTGCCACCTTCCAAAAGGACAAAATCCATCTTTTGTGCACTCTGGGAGAGAGGAGTTTAAAAAAATGCTGGAGGTTTGTTTAATTAGGTGGCCTTGCAGTGCATTTCAGAAGGGCTGCTGGCAAACCACCCAAAATGCTTCCAGGGCTGATGTTAAAATCTGTTTCCATATTTTCTTGTGGAGCAGAAAAAAAGAAAAAAAAGAGAGGGGAAAAAAGGTTATCCTTCACCCTTTCCAGCAAGCCAGGAAAGCTTGAAACCTGAAATAGTGGCTTAATGCCCAGACAGAGAGGAACTGAAATAAATACGAGCAAGGTTAAGAATTTTCTTTATTGAGAGCACCTGCTCCAGTTTTATATGTAGGGGTTGCTCAAAATTCCTTCATTGCAGTGTGGGAGTTCAGTGAAGCCTTTGGTGCTGAGGAACCCAAAGGAGTCCTTTGGATTTCTCCATGGAAAGGCTTTCCCTGCCGTTCCCCAAGGGAATTGTGTGTGTCCAAAGGGGAGACAATGCTGGAGCCGCAGGTGAAACTCCCAGGGACAGGTGCAGGTGGTGCAACTCAGCCTGGCCATGGATGAGTGACAGAGCAGGGACATGAAAAAAAAAATGAACTGGCAAATCCTCTCCACTTGGGAATTTTCAAGCAAAAATGTGAGTTTCTGCTGCTTTTCCCAGGGAGCTGCACATCTCCTGGGTCTATCAGTCCCTTGTACCTGCTCAATCATCTTCTCAAGAAAAACGTGCCAGAGGAGCTAATTTTGACCTGAATTTGTGATGCACCAAACGTTTGAGGTCACTTCGATGGGATAAAGACAAAAGCAAGGCAGGGTTTCAGAAACAGGAACGTGATCTTATTGATCAAGCTGGTGTAGCTGGAACAGGCACACACCAGGCTGGGTCTCGGGTATTAAGCAAGAAATTTTAAGCCAATTTCTTGGAAAAATGAATAATTTCAATTTAAACTCGGTGATATTAAGCCATTAGCCTGAGACTTTGAGACGGCACCATTCCTTTGGCTTTTGTCTGAGGGTGAAGCAATTAGGGACTAATCCTTTAAACTGTATTATTTTTGGAGTTGAGGCTGATTATTCCCAGACCACTCAAACCTTCGAGCACTGCTGTCAGAGTTGAGACCCCCAGAGGTTTTTTGCTGTAGTTGTGATGATCCAAGGACACACAGCTTGTCAAAGAAAAGGAGCAGCCTCCCTCACAAACCCACTTCCAGCTACAATCTCTCTATTTTTACACGGCCTCATGACAAAAGAGGTGGTCTTTGGTCCTGGAAAAGTTTAATCTCAGTGTTGACAATGAGTCTCTCAGTGGCCCTGGTTAAATTTTTTGCTTTATTGCACCTTACCTTCCCCAAACAGATGATGATTCCTCTGTTAATGGCCTGAAAATAATATTCACAATAAACTTTTCAACCAGGTCAAAGCCTTCGGATGACAGAAGTGCTTTAGAAAGCGTTGTTTGAGTTCTAATAAAAACAATGACGGGTAAGGAAAGAGCAGCATGCTGGGGATGCCCAACAGATCCGGGGGAACTGTCAAGTTTTGCTCAAAATTCTTCCCCAGCTGCAGCCAGGGTAATTTTGTACTGGTGCCTTCTGGGGGGGGGTTTCACGGTTTGACCCCCCCAGTGATTTGTCACAAGTCCATGGATGACATGAGATACCATGGTCAGGATGGTAGTGCTGGTTTGTACATGCTGAAAAGTGGGAGAGGAGTTTTGGAGGTGTAAAGACCAGATCCTTGGGGTGGGAAATGGTCCCTCAGTGCTGGTTTGTGGTTTTGTTTTTGGTTTTTTTTGTATTTTATTTTTCAAAATGTGAAGCCTAACTTCAAACTGAAGGGGGATGGCTGATACCTGAAGGGAGCTGGCAAGGAATATGAGTGACAACTGAGGGACAGGACAAGGGGGAATGGCTTCAAATTGACAAAGGGCAGGGTTAGAAGGGATATTGGGAAAAAAAATCTTCCCTGTGAGGGTGGGGAGGCCCTGGCACAGATGCCCAGAGAAGCTAAGGCTGCCCCTGGATTCCTGGAAGTGTCCAAGGCCAGGTTGGACAGGGCTTGGAGCAGCCTGGGATGGTGAAAGCTGTCCCTGTCCATGTCAGGGAATGATATGATCTTTAAGGCCCCTTCCAACCCAAACCATTCCCTGATTCCATGATTGTAATGGCAACGAGGCTTCAGCAATGTCACCACGGTGCAAGGCTGTGGTGAGCCAGAGGGATGTGACCTGCACCAGGAAAAGAGGGAAATAAAAATGTTCCCCAGTATTTTATCTTATAGATGTTCATTTAACCCAGGGCATGACTTTGGCTAAATGTGGTCCAAACCTAGGAAAAATCTAACACTGGGAATTGTTCATTACTCTCATGAATAATGGTATTTTCAGAAAGATTGCCTTGACAACAAACTTTATCTCCCAGGAATAACCCCTGGGTTATAACACATCCCAGTGTTATTAGATGTCCTTTATGAACTGTCCCTTTTTTTTCAGGCCCTGCAACGACACCTTAGGTTCACCAACACACCAAACCACAGCTTTCTGTCCTCATTTTTGCACCAGATCCAAAAACCCACAGTTTCACCCCGCGAAGCAGAGATCCAGTGTAAACTGGGATACGAGACAGGAATGCTGCAGTGAATCCAGAGCTGACCCAGAGCCAGCAGCTGCGGTTTGAAGGGATCTGCAGTGTGGAGAGCCACCAGAGTGCTGGGAAATCACCCCCATATGGCCAAGGACGGGCACCAAGGTGGGTGGAAAACAAAGGAATGAAGCTCCTGCATCAGCTGCTCCATTGAGACGTTTCCCAGGGGCTGGCATAGCCTAAGCCTGGGAGCTGGCAGGGATTTTTTGCTTCACTGGGAGAGAAGCAGCATTCTTGAACTTAGAGAAATCACCCCGTTTTACTGGGGGATAAATCTAATCAGATTGTATCCAAATGGCCTATCTGTAAATTTTACCCACAGATGTATCTCATTTTCTTAATACCTAAGCTGCTTAGAAGCTTTAGTGTATTTATTTGCCTTTCACCCCTGCACTGGGGAGATACACTGTCCCTATTTTACAGCTGGGGAAGTTACTCACGGGGAGATTTAAGTGCAGGAATTCATGGAAAGAGAACGGAATTCAGCCCGGCTGCAAAACCCACCTGCCAGGCTGGGTAAGTACTTGGGCAAGGAGCTCTGTGGTGAATGCCAGGAGTACCTGTGCTAATTCATGGAAAACAGGGATAAGTGCACCCACTTGCACTCCCTGCGGGGTAGAAATGGGTTCAGGGGGTCAGGCAGGGGAGGCTGGAGCAGCACCAGGAGCTGATCTGTGGCCCCGAGGCTGGAGCCAGCTCCTGCCTGCTCCCTGCTCCATGGCTCACCCACCAAGAACACTCAATTATGCCATGGGAGATGGGTACAAGGTGGGGGGAACTAAAGGGAAACTAAAATCTATGTTTTGTCCATTCTCCACCCTTTCTTTTCCCTAGAGCTGTGTGTAAGAAGCATCCACCGGCCCGGACCAAGTTTTCGACCCTCCTGTTCCCTCCTGTCTCCCAATCAATCACTCCAGCTCACTGAATTCCCTGCTTTTTTTTTTTTCCTCAGAGACTTGAACAGAACCTTTGAGAGGAGCAAGGACACCGTGATAAATCAGAGCAGCAACACGTGCACGAGCGTGGCACCGCAGCAGAGACCATTCCTTGAGTCCCAAGTCATAATTAACTCCCTGAAGGACAGAAACCTGACAGGAAATCCAGAATCTCTTTGCAATCCACTAAATATTACAGGAATGAATGGCTGGCACGGGGGAAGGAATGTTGGCTGGAAGTGAAGCCTTTTGGTTTGAGTTTTTCCTGGGCTGTGTTTATTTAGCATACAGCTCGGAGGCACTTGCTGGCTCGTATCTGGGAATGGAAGTTCCATGGATAGCGTGTAGCTGGGGGATGGAAGGGTGGCAGCTCAGTCTGCTGCTACCTGGAGTTAATTCTGCACCTGCACAGGGCCTGGGGTGGTGTTTGAAACATTTGAAGGGGTTAGCTGTGGGTTTATGTGGAGCAGTTCAAAACGGGGCTGCCCCGTGGGTCTTTGTACTCAGACCGTGACGTCTGAGGTGTGAATCCTCCTGGCTTTTTCTTTTTCCCTGGGTTAAATGGAAGCAAAAACCTAAAAAAAAAAAATAAATTTCTATATATCTGAACCCTTCACCTGTCAAACCAATAACGTCTGCTGCATTTCAGATCCAGTTTCCCCTCAAGGATAGGGCCAGAGAAAGCAAAGACATCTGATGTCATGTAACCGCTACCAGATGATGTTCACGAGGGTCACAGTGAGGGTCCCATATGAAACAAATAGAATATAAATTATGAGTCTCAGTGAAATGATGCTGCTTCACAACAGCTGCTCCTTGGCCCCTTCCTCAAGAGCTCTGGCTTTGCCAAGCTTGGAACTGCAGCCTTGGGGTGACAGATGCTCAGACGTGTTGGAGGGAGCACCAGCCTGGGCCAGGTCACCTCTGCTGCTCCATGGCCAGGCAGGACCAGGCCCCCTGTGACCCTCCCCACCCCAGAGCAGCAGAGCTGAAAGAGCAGAGGGCTGGATTTTACGAGGCACTCCCCGAGCCCTCGGTGTTGAAACTGCAGGTGATGAGTTTCCAATCAGAGAAGGCGATGGTAATTCCAGATGACTCTGCCATCAGTCGCAGGAATGGCCAGGCAGGGAATGTGGGGATTGGGTTTCACTCAGAGCCCGGACACATTTATAACGTTTCACTAAATGAATAGGGAGTACTGTGACCCAGCAGGGAAATTTATGGCCTTGGTTGTGGCTCTGACAGGACTTTGGAGTGAGATATCATGGGCGTCGGGGGTGGAGGCTCATCTCAGCCTGAAATTGGGGTGGGGGTAGGGGTGAGAAGCAGAGATAAAGCAGCTGTTGAAAAGCTTAAGCTCTGCGTCTCTGGCTAAAAGCAGCTTGAGAACACGCTCTCCGAGGTGTCAACCCTCCACCAAGTGCCCAGGAAGTGAAAAATATCCCAAGTGAAGGACAAATCAAGCCCCATGCTGGGGGGTCCAGGCGCTCGGTCATGAAATGCGCAGATTCATAGGAGGAGGAAGAGGAGGAAGAGTTCCATGGGAGGAGGAGAGGTCACTCCTGACAATGTGCAGCTCCACAAGGCTGGAGTTGTGCTGCACAGGGACCTTTCACTCCACCGTCTGTGGTCACTCAACTCATTTTGTCTCAGGGTTGGGCCGGGGGATTTATGGCGCATTTTGGATTTTCAACAGCATCCGCTACACAGCCCAAACCGAGCTCCTCGAGAAGTGGAAGTTAATCTTTGCCTGAGCTACATACAATGATCTGCTGTGACCTTCCTGACTGATGCTTACAAAAGCCTTCCTTAGAAGCTGAGGGTGAAAAGCTGGGTTTAAAGATTTACTGGGACATTTACAAGTGTGATAACATTTTTCAGCCTGTTTGGTTTTATGATAAATCATTTTTTATTGCCCCAGAAAACCTGGAAGATGGTGACCAGAAGTGGAGTATTTTTGGCTCTGTCATTGGAAAATCAGACCCAAAGTGTTTCAGCTATGAATGGAAGGAAATTTAAAGCACAGAACAATCTGATGTAACCAGGCAAAACACTTGCTGTGGCTGTCCAAAAACAACCAAAAAATGCCTAGAAATAAACAAAAGATGTATTTTGTAGGCCACTGAGAAGGTCTTTATTTTTTTTCCCTTTTGATATTGAAGAATTTTTTTGAATTTTTTCCAAAGAAAGTAGTGAGGTTGAAAAATGGTGGTGGCGGGGGTTGGGGGGGGGATGCATAAAAAATATGAATGTTTGGAGCAAAGCCAAGTGGTCATGATTTGTTTTATTTGAAAAATGTCAACCAGCTGTACCTATGAAACGGGAAACCAGGTAAAAATTGCCCCAATCTCGGCTTTTTTTTTTTTTTTTTTTGAAACTGAAAAGTCAACCAAGGTTCATCAGAATGGTTTGTGACCTTCCAGTTGAGTGTCCTAGGCTTGCTGGAAACTGGACCTGGATAACAGGATTGTTGGAAATAATGTGGACTCAGCTGAAGTTTCACTTTCATTTTTGCACGTAAACCCAATTTATGTGGCTTCTGTACCAAAAGTAAACTGAGATTTATACAAAATCTTTCCATACTCACTGATACCAACAAATTGAGCCGCACGGCAATGAATTTGGGGTTGCAGTGAAGTAATAAGTTTTGGCATTGGCATGATTGGAAATTGGAGCTTACCCTGAATATCTACCAGCAAATCCCCCTGACTCCCGAAGTGATATTTGTAAATACACAGTGTTTTAAAGCAGTTCTCTCATTTTTAATTCTTCTAAACCTCATAAATGAGGAAAAACTGATCAACTGATCTCTGTGAACAGTAATTCTTTGTTGAAAGCCAGAATAGCTTGAGCTTCCTTCAAGTTTAGGGTAAGAAGAAAAGGGTTTGTCAACCAGAAAACTCGTTGGGTGTCACCTTCTGCTCCATGTTAACACCATCCCTAGTGGTTAAATCCTGATCCATGAGCAGGGCTCACAAACCTAAAGCAATAGGAATTAGGGACACAAAAACAGCGAAAAACAAAATGAAAGCCATTTTCAGTCTCCATTCAGCTGAAGCTGTGTGCAGGTCTTTTTCCAGTGCTCATAATCTCACCATTCTAATCTGAGTTGTGAGCTCCCAAACGTGTTTGGCTTCAGGACCCCACTTTGGAGAGTTCACCTGCAGCAGGAAAAAGTGGTTGGAGCTCTGGATATGGAGTGAACCAAAATCAAAGGCTCCAAGTCTGTTTTTCCAGGGCAATCTACACCTATGCAGTAGCTTCCCTGGAATCTGAACCATCTCCTGCAGCACAGAGCACTGAACCCCTGCCAGGAATGATAAACACATCCCATTTTTCTTTCCTTATCTGTTTGCATTTTGTTAATATCTCCTCTGAACCCCTTCCACTCACTTCCAGTGGCTCTTATCAACAGCCAGCAAAGAAATCCTTCCCGGCCAATGTCTGGAACTTTTGTGTGGGAAATTTTCTCACCCGTGCACGTAAGATGTGATTTACAGGAGTTGTGATACGGGGATTCATTAGGGAAGTTTAATTAAGATCAATCACATAACAGGTAAAATATAGGGATGGAGGATGACACAACCTCTCAAACCTCTGATTACGTGAATCATCAAAATATATTACCACAGAAATCATGGAAAACATTCCTTTGACTTGCTGAGAGGAGTTTAACATTGAAAGCCTCATAGTAGTGTTTGTTGGAACACTGGTGTTCATTGCTAAACAGTAAAAAACAAAAATCAAGAGGGAGAAACTAGCTTGCCATAGGTTATTAATTTAAAGTTCCAAATCAATTTATTTTGGAGGTTTTTTTATTACATTATATATAAAATGTCATAAAAGAAAAAAATGAATGTATTCTTTTGTATGTCTAAGCAAATTGGAAAGCTCTTGGGTAACCTATAGAAATAAATATAAACGAGTAAAGATTTTTTACTTAATCATCTCTATTTCATATTCTGTGTGGAGGGAGGGAATTTGCCATCAATACTTCTTTATTCAGTGTTTAATTAACGTGATGAATGCACCACAGTTTGGAGCATGACAGGTTCCCAAGCTTAAGGCAAGCTATGAAGTAGATACATCACTAATAGTAAAACATATGAATTAATTTAGATTTTTAATGCTAGAGATGCCACGGTGTTCAGGTGGGAATTGAAACCTTTTAAAATAGTACACCCCAGATAGAAACCCAGCTCAATAATGTTTGCTACAAACGTGGGAGTTGCTGAGGGAGAAGCCAATATTGCATTCCTCAGGTCTAGGGCAGAAAAAGTGGAGGAGTTAAGATGAAGTGCAGATTTGCTCCTAATCAAATCCAGAAGACGTGCTGCAAACCTTATTCGGAGAGATCCGCTAAGTCTGCAGCATGAACATGACAGGCAGGCAAAATTGTGGATTTGATCATTTAAAAACCTGTGGATTCCTGGGGTTTTGGCTACGCTAAAGGCTCTGAGAAAAGACATGCTGAAAATTGCTGAGGGATGTTACCAAAGCCAGTTGCCAAAGGCTTAGTCTGTTCAGTAATCCAGGGAGCAGCTGGTTGAGCTAACTCCCAGTTAATTACCTCTCCATTTCTGCAATCACTCCGTGGTTTGTTTAGGGCAAGGTGGACCGGAGGGTTTGGTGCTCAAATCGTTCAATTTATTCGTTTGCCGTAGAAAATAAAAGTTGGGAAATAAAGGCCTCATTATTGTACATGTTTTTTCGTTTAATTCGTTATGGGCACGTTACAAACTGGCTTTGTAATTTGGGTAATCACGCACAAATGTTGGGGTTTGCTGCAGCATTTTCAGATCAAATATTTGTTGGGCTGGAGCTGGCAGGCAGTGCTGGGGCAAACCCAGCTCGCTGAGGGTGTAGAGGTGATTGACTAAATGCCCTCATAAATGTTCCAGAGCTGGATCCTGATGTCTTTTCACGTTCTTCAATGCCCAGGATATGAAAAGCACTTTTATGGGTGGAGTGTGGGCAACAAATCTCTACATACGATCATTTATCTGAGGAGGAGAATGAAGGAGTGGCACATCTTCCTGCCATTTAGTGGGATCATTGGAGAGCTGGTTCCTACAATGAGGGATCTCAAGTCCTTTGTGCCGTCTGCTTTATTTAAATACTCTGTTGTAGGTCAGGTAAACATCACAGTCAATCCTAACTTCCACTGTTCAGTTTAATCCCTGTAGATTATCCTAAATAGTCGTGCTTTTCCTCTGTCATTTCTTATACAATTGCAAGTTACAATCTCCTACAATGCCAGCCTTTTTTAAACTCCACAACACATCTAAAATCAGCATTTAAAGAAATGTTTCAGTTGCAAAGTCAAGCTCTGAGAAGATTAAGAAGTGCTTGGATCCAGAACACCCAAACTTAAATTGTCCCCATTCTATAAAGCCTTTAGACATCTGATTGCTCCAAGTTCATGCCCCTTCCAACTACTGTGAAAAAAGAGGTGAGACCTGCAAAAATGACTCCATTTTGAGGCACAGCCTGGAATCATTCCCACTGTACTTTCCATCCAAGGCTTTGAATGAAGCAGGGAGTTGAATGGAAAAAAACCCAGCGTGATCAACATTTTCTTGTGTGGAACCACAGCAGCCCAGCAGCTGGGGAGAGCAGATGGAAGAGGGTTTTCCCCTCAACTTTGACAACTTATTGTGCGAATTAGCTCACCCTTCTCTCAGAAAAGATCTTGAAAGGTTGACAATAATCTATTTTGACTTCGTGATGAGGAGTTGTGATGGAAGACTGCAGGGTCACTTGAAAATCTGATATTCCACTGAGAATGTTTCCTAGCCTACACTGAGAGTTAGAGACCAAATTTAATATTTGTTCTGAGATTCAGACTCCCTCGTCCAAACCTTCAGATGCTCCTCCAGCCCCTGATTTTGCATCCCTCGTTTCAGTTCTAAGTTTAAAAACAATCGTAGAACACACACTTCCCCCCCCCAAAAAAAGGTCTTTGCTTTTTCTGTGAGGTTCTAAACGACTTTTTCTTCTCACTGTGGTGGTGGGGAGGTCTTCAGGAGCCTTTCCAGTGCCGGATTTGACATCTGTTTTCTGAAGGACTGACTGGGGTAGTCTGCCCAAGGAATGATCCAGCTGGCTGAATATTCCTAGGTGCTGGATTATAATGCAACAGGCAGGAAAGAAATACTTGTGGGTATGGCCGAAAATGCCATTTAATGTGAAGTATTCCAATGTCACTTTGTTTAGGAAACCAAACAGCTTCTTGTAAGTAAGATGACTATTTTACATTTACATTTTTTTCCGTATTCCCCATAATTCTCCTTCTCAACTCCCCAAAGAGAGCAAAATTACATAAAACACAGTGAGATAATTTTCATGTTGCATCAAGCTATAATCCCTGATAATTCCAGGCTAGCGCTGTGGAAGAAATGACCAGATTTGATTCACTTTCTGTTGTGAAATTTTTAAAAATTAGCTTTCCAGCTGACTTTCCTACTGCTGTGCTCGCTTTGCCTGAAGTGATTTTGGCTTTCACAGCCTGGGTAGGCTCAACATGGCCATGAGGGATTTGGAAGACCTCACAGGGAAGACCTCCTACAATCTGTGGCGGATGCTGTCCCTTCAGTTAGAAAATTTAGCTCCAAGGAGGCATTGCCTCAGAATCCCAGGAGAGGGATTTGCTCTTGGAAGGTTCTCCTTTCTTTGAGCGCTCTCAAGACCTTGACCAACCTTTCACCAAATGGCTTCATGGCAGAATTCTGTTCACTCCAATATCTTCTCCACATCTGAGGTTGTTTCCATCCAGAGCAGGGGCAGTTATTTCCAAAGCTGGAGGTTCTTTACGGAGAAAGCCCTACTCATTTCTCTTAATTCAGATTTTTTTTTTTTTTCTTTTAAAGTGCATTGCTGAAGCCATCTAGAGTTTTAAATGTCAGAACTCCAAGTGGAGCAGCACAGCTCTGGTGTTGCTACGTTGTTCCAGTGAAAAACCCGACCCATGAAGTGGGTTGATCAGCTTCCAGTCAATTAAAGATGTTCTCCAGAAGAACGGTCTAATTCAGAGCTGACAAAGGCAACTGTGGAAACTATGTCTGCTTCCAATAAAACTCCCTGCACCCTTGCCAGGCACAGAGGGAAAAACCTGCCTTCAAACTCCTGGCCATGAACTTGCTTCATGTTTTAGCCGTGCCGCTCCTTGGCCCTGCAAAATCATTAAGAAATGACCAGAATATCCAAAACCAGGATGTTTCCTTGATATATTTCCTTGGGTTTCCCCCATCCCCAGCAGCAGCACACTGGTCTGAGCTGGGCTGCAGGCTGCCTCTCTTCTTTATGCCAGCCCAGCAAGGTCCAAAGCACAAATTGGGAAGCGATTTGGCCAGAGGTAAATTCTTCCCTCTGTAGCCATGCCCGATTGCACAAGGTGTCGTCCCAGCTTTGGAGAAATGCTCTGGGTGAAGGCGGCACGTTGGGGTTGGCTTTTGCTCTCGCTGATGGTGCTGAAGGTGATGATTGTCCTGCAGCGCAGCGCATCATGCTGGATTCATTTCTTGCCTGCTCCGTGCCCGTGTCTGGGATTCATTGGCTGCGCTGCAACGTGATTTTTGGAATCCCGCTCCAGCAGTGACTCTCTGACATGCGGTTCAAACCCTCAGCTCGTCCCAGACCATACTTTT
The DNA here is from genome assembly GCA_013400675.1 of Oxylabes madagascariensis. Lineage (NCBI taxonomy): Eukaryota > Metazoa > Chordata > Aves > Passeriformes > Timaliidae > Oxylabes > Oxylabes madagascariensis. The sequence goes on from VYZR01069184.1 coordinate 48,017, forward strand.
ATTACAGTGAGGAGATCTGTGTATGGCTTCAGACTGCTGCAAATTTCCAAGGGCCGCGTCCCAACCGGTATCACTTTCCAATTTCATTCCCCTCAAGAAATTCTGTCAACAGCTTCTCCCAATTCCATTAATCTTGTGTTTTACCATCTTAAAGCCTCCCATGCTTTCAACCCCCTTAAAGATGTGACCAGTGTTTCTCCTTGAGTGCTGACAATTACTTTCTCATTCTTGTGTGGAGCTGCTCTCCCTGCTAAGAACCACATGCAGTTTTCAATAATACCTATTCATCAGTAATGTATGGAGTGAGCCAGGGCTGGATTTCCACACTGAGGTACTGATGTGTTTTACATACCTTTCCTTACTCAAAAGGGATTTTCTGTCTCTGAACGCTAAATATGAGAAGCATTTTTCAAATTCTTTGACAGAATGCTTTTAACATATCAGCAGGGTTAATAAATCTTTCCCATTTGTTCTGTTCACTTTTATTCATAGTGAAGTATTGATCAGGAACAAGCAGGGATTGTGAGGACAGTTCTCAAATCAAAGTGATATATGGTGCTACCAGGACACTGATATAAATGGTTTGGTTTGGAGCTGGGCTCCTTTAACCCCAAGGATTTTCCCCCAGCAGCAAGAAAATCCAGAAAGGGATCATTCAACCACCCCAGACCACCAACCTGTCAGATCTCTCCATGTTAAATTTTCAGATTTGTTTTCCTTCCCCCCATTTCCACTGTAGTGCTCTTGTACAACACAACCATTTTATCTCTCCAAAATGCAAGCAACTGATGGGGTCCAAGCAACTGTCTGAAACCAGGGATGGGGAGATATAGGGTAAAATAATATTGAAATTATATTTCACCTTCTGTCCACGCCTCAACTCTGGAATATCCAGGGGATCATTCCTGCATTGATTTGATTTTCTCTGGGGCTACCTCTTTGCGTGTGTACTCTTTAGAAACACCTTATGCTGTGCAGCAATTAAATCAGTTAAAACCAAGGGACAACTAGAAAGCTGAAAGCTAATTTATCCTAATTAGGAACACAGAATCATTAAATTTGGAAAAGACCTCCGAGACCATTGAGTACTTCAATTTTGATAGAACACAAGGCAGGTATATTGTCCAACAAATACTAATAGAAAAAAATCCAGACATTTATTGTGGAGACAGTCTCAATACCCTTTCATGAAGATGGGATGGAAAGATTTGAGATCCATTATGGGAAGGGACAAGTTGCTGTTCTGAGAGGAGGAATTCAGTCTTAATGTCAGAAATTCTCGGAGACATCTTGGGTTGTGAATAATCTTCTTAGATGCTGGTAAAACATCTCTCATTTAGGGCTTTTAAGACAGCCAGTGTCATGGGGGATTATCCTGAATTAGCAAACAAATTGCCTGGATGACCTAATCCATTTTCCATTTTGAGTTTGCATGAGCCTGTAGTTCTCTGAATGTTTTTCTCAGTTGGTCTTTGTAAGAAAAACCTTCTCAACCCCTTCATTGGGGTTTTTTGTGGTTTTTTTGGTTTTTTTTTTTTTTGGTTGGTCGGTTGGTTGGTTGGTTGGTTGGGTTTTTGGGTTTTTTTTTGGTCTGGTCCTCGGAATTCCTGTTTAAAATTTTGGTGACATGTTGTGCTCTCGTTAGCCTTGGCCAGGAGGCAGAAAGGGTGCATGTAATCCACTGGGGAGAACAGAATGTCAAAAAGCAGCGGTGGCACGACGAGAGCCGACAAAGTTGGGAATTGGGAGTCTATTTTTAGTGGCCAAAGATTGTCCCGAGGTTAAAGGAACACACAATCCTGGGGAAGGTGGAGGGGATATTTGCCTTCCCCGGAGGGAATCCAAGAGGATTGCAGAGTAAGAGGTCAGAGGAGCAAGGGGAGGGGAGGGCTATCTGTGACACAGCTGTTTTGGGAAACAAAAAGGAAAAAAAGGAGTTGGATGGTAATTCCTGGTGCAGCATTTTTCAGAGTGGTGGAGCCAATGAGGCACAGTTATATTTAAGGCATCAGACCACCTACATCTTAACAGAGCCACAAATCGACGTTAATGATGCCATTGGTGTTTAAAAAGAACTTTAAATTCAGCTGGAAAAATAGAATGGATGCTGAAACACTGCCTTACTTGTTCCAGCCAACTTTCTGAAGCAGGATCTGATACATTTGCTGGAGGAAAGAGCAGAAAGGACAAAACCCTTTAGGGGAGATGTATCCCAGGCAGTTCTTCCTCTCAGGAGGTTCTGACCAGCACTGGAAGACCTCAGGCTGTAGCAGTGACAAATTTTTGTGCACAAAAAGGGAAAGATCAGTTTGTTTCTTATTTTGGCAGAAAAATGAACATTTGGGCAGTCTAGGGCCCTTTTGGAGATGGAAATTGCTAAAGCAGCAAGATCTACCCACTAGTGGTAAATTAGCAATGCCCGAAATGGAAAAAACTTGGATTTTTAATTTTTAAGTCACTTGCAAATTGCATAACCTTGCATGGTTTTTTCCTTGTGTTTATTTAGTAAATTGAAAGTACAGCATTTTTTTTTTTCTTGTAGACCTAAACTATTGCCTCACTTTTTCAAAAGGAGAGGGAGCAACTCGAAATTTGCAGCAGGAAAAGGCATGGGAGCTGCCTAATTTAGCCACATTTTTCTTTGCCCTGAAGAACTGCGAGCTTTCTCCAAGGAAATGTGGAGTGAATCATTAAGCTGTGTCTAAAACCAGACCAGCGTGTGTATTCCAGGGTGTGCACAAGTTAAACTGCCTTTTAGGCAGGTTGAGGACATGCTCAGGATTATTTCCTTTCACCTGTCAATCCACACTTACCCACACAAGCTTTGGATGTCCATCCAAGTCTTTCAAAGGTTGTTCTCTGTGTTTGAGGATAGACCAGAAAGCCAATATTGTTATTTTTGGGCTATTTTTAATGTCTACATACAGAGAGCTCTCTAGAGTTGCCATAAATATCCTGTTTGCTTTCTTTGTTTCTCTTTCATTTGGCTCCCTCGGTATCAACCAGACTATTCTTCCTAAAATGTTTTACTATGCCCCTGCTGCTCCCTTTGGAGGAGAAAATCAGGGAAACGCATTTGCAGGGGGAAAGGGATATTTATCCAGCAGCGAGTAACTTTTAAAAATAGTTAAATCAATTTAGAACAAACTTTCAACAGAGAACGCTCACCTTTGGACAGAGATCAAGAATGGAAACTCTCAGACCAGAAGGAATTCGCGCAGGATGTAATGAGGAATAAAAAAAAAATGTGAGTGGGTCTGGAGGGTGCCAGGACCAAAATAAGGCCAGGTCACCCCGGCTGCCAGGCAAAAAGCTGCTTTTTCTCCCTCTCACGCAGCTCACAAACGTCTAACATTTCGCTGAGAGTGTGAAGTGCAAATCCAAGCGCCCACAAGGATTAATTTACATGCCCGAGTGGGGAGCTGGGCTCAAAGAGCACAGCTCAACCCAGCTCTATCCCACGTGTGCACAAATCCACAGGCAGCCATTCCAGAGCCTACAGAGCATTTTCTCCTTGTGAAAGGCACGTGTGGTGCTGGCCTCATTAAGACGAGATGTGAAATCGGATCCTCCTTTCTTCCTGCTCGGCTCTGCCTTTCTGCTGAGTGTCACAAAAGCAGATTGCATTTGTTCACCCTCTGCCCACAGCACTGAAGCTGAAGTTTATCTCCATCTTTCCTCTTTTTTTTTTTTTTT
>VYZR01069184.1:51719-113064 GCA_013400675.1 Oxylabes madagascariensis
CCCCTGATCATTCAGCAAGTGGATTTTAGGGCCATCCTCAGCACGAGGGGATGACACAGGGGTCTGCAGGTGGAAGGCAGGTGGTGGTCACACCAGTCCAGCCATTGTAGGCGCTCTGGGCAACTGCTGCCAAAATTTGGGCAACTGAAACCTGGAGAGGGACTTCAGACAGGAGCATGTACTGTTGATAACAGGTTCAAGATGTAAGAGGGTAGATCTTGATTAGATATCGGGAAGAAATTCTTCCCTGTGAGGCCCTGGCACAGGTGCCCAGAGGAGCTGTGGCTGCTCCTGGATCCCTGGCAGTGTCCAAGGCCAGGTTGGACAGGACTTGGGACAACCTGGGATGGTGGAATGCGGCCCTGCCCATGGCAGGAACATGGTGATCTTTAAGGTGCCCTCCCACCCAAACCATTCCAGGATCCATGACTTCATGATCTCAGGAATTGTCAGAGTAGGGGAACAGGGAAAGAAAGGCACGACAGAGTCATGGCCATGTCAGATGTTTGTGCTCCTCAAGGATAGACAGCACCTGCCTCCCTGGAGGAAAATCCAAGGGAATTGTAGATGCCTTTGTAGCCTTGTCTGCCCTATTAGGTTAAAGGACTCCTGGTCTGGCCTTTGCCTGAGGGTATCCAGTTGCCCTTGCCCAGCGGGAGCTGAGGTATGCTGAATTAAGAAGATGTATCCTGTGGACAGGTGCAGAATGGAATCATTTCTTCAGCCAGGAGGGAAAAAAAATAAAGGGTGGTTGGAAAGTTTATCCTGTGCTACAGAAAACTACAGCACTGCATATCAGGGACTTACATATTTATTATTATTATATACATCTTGTAAGTTCAGTGCCAACCCTTGGCTGTGGGTGGTAGGAGATGTTGGTGCTCCTTGGGGGTGAGGGCTTCGGTTGTTTGGAGTATTTTGACTTTCCTGAGTCTGTGGCTCTTGGGAAAGACCTTGCTGCTGCAGGGGGCTCAGATGCCCAAACAGGAGCATTTCTGAATTCACTGGATGGCTCGGTGCTGCTCAGTGAGAGACGTCCCCATGCCACTGCCCCTACAACCCACATTGCAACAGAGAAGTTTGCTCACTGCAGTCCCCACAAGGAAGCCTGGCAGAGGCTCATTATCATCTGTCCGTGGCATTTACCAGGGAAATTTCCCACCAAGGATATTTTACCCCACCAGTGCCACCCTCCCTGACAAACCACGGGCATCCACGAGCCAAAAAGCAAAGCTTTTGAGTCGTCAGCATGTCTGTGGTGGCTCACAGGGAAATCTGGGCAGTGTGGCGTGTTTACACATTGTCCCTGAGTGACAATCCCTCTCTGTGTCCCCCCAAAGCCATTAAGGCTCTGAGGAGTCAGCAGATGAACCGGAGTGGTTAAACTCATTAACACCAGGTTAACTCCCATTGTGAAGCTCCTGGCTCGACATCAGAGGGCAATAAAACACCAAGAGCAACATGATGACTGTTATGATCAGGAAATTTGGGACATGTGTCATTAGAGGGAACAAACAGGGCAGCAGAGGTGTCTGGCAGCAGCGCTGCTGAGTGTTCACTGCCATTCACTCCCCCTCCATGTTCCTCTAATGCTCTTTATCAGCTTCCTCCTCTGTTGGGTGCAAACAAAGTCTGGCCCTTACCTGAGGGTCAGAGAGATGAGAGACAGTGTTAGACAGGATATTCCCAGCATTTTCAATGCTTCCTTTTTGGTGGGTTATGAATGTCTGACTGACACGGCCAAGCGAAAGTGCCGCGGGTTCCCGCGGGACCCGTGTGGCTGTAAAGCTCGCAAACACAATAATAACAAAGCCATAAATTCTGACCTGTGGTACAGTCCCAGCCGAATAACAGCTCCCCAGCTGTGGAATATGTGCCCTTGTTGTGTGAAAGTGGCAGACCCGGGGGTAAAGTTCACCCCGTATTTGTCAGGTTGTGCAGAGCCAGGCCCGTTTAATGACCGAAACGCAGCCAAAAGCCCCAGCAGCAGGACAGATGCCCAACTGTGTTTTGAGCCTGTTATGATCGACTGAATATTTTGTGAGTAGAGAAAGCTTAAAAAAATACATGATGAGGGACAGATAACAGAGGCAGGGTGAAAAGTGGTGGCGATCCCATCGGGATCAGGTTTATCCCCTACAAAACACCCGGGATTTTTGTATCTCCAGAGCTTTACCCAGTGCCTCAATGCCTTCAGGCCACGAGGACTGGATGCAGCCCAGAAGCAGGGATGAAATAACCCATGGCTCTTTCTTCTCTCTGCAGTGATTTCTTCCCAGCCAAAACTCTGCAGCCCCAAACCCCTGAAAGACATTTGGAAAGCCCAGAAGCTCACAGAAAGCTGAGGAAGTGCCCTGGGGGAATATTAGGGGGGACTGGCAGAGCCATGAGCTAATTCAGGTCCTTCCCAACAGAGCAGAAAGAGCTGGACACGTGGAAAGCCCCCAAGTACCCCACGCCTGCCTTTGGGAGGTGCTGGGATGGGCTGGTAGCAGGAGATGCTCATAGGAGGAGCTGGGGAGAAAGCTTGGTTGGGTCTGCCATCATCAGGAGGGGATTTTCCAGGGAAAAGGGACTTGAGAGAGGACTCTTTCATCCCCCCATCGCCCCTGCCAGGCTGGGATCGTGTCCACCTCAAGCCTCAGTGACAAGCGGGAGCGGGCCGCGCGCCATCCGGAGGAGGAAGGACGAGACGATTTGTTTTTGTGTGTGTTTTTCTTTCCATGTCTGCTCCTTGGAAGGAAACATGTCTGCTTTTAGAGAACAATGCTGCCCAGGGCCGTGGGAGTCAGTGGGTGGGCTGTGCAGCCCGTTCCCAGGCCGGCCCTTGGCCGTGCTCAGCCCGGCACCGGCCCCTTCCAGAGGGTTCAGCCCCAAATGAGGACGGCTGGGGGCAGTTGGGAAGGGCAGCCCCTTACTCCCTTTATGGGGGTGCAGCATTTGCTGTCCCTGAGCTGTTGGCAGCAGGGATGCTCTGGGGCTTCTTGAGCAACCCCAAAATCCCCAGTCTGCACCCCATAACCTCCACTGTTACCTTGAATTCTTCCTCTGCTTCTTACCCCAAATGCTTTCCTTGGACTTTTCTTGGAGCTGTCTCTTCTCTTCTCCTCCATCCATACCCCAATGGACTGATGAGGACAATAAAATGGGGACAGGACAGCCACCAATCCTGCAGGACAATCCACCAATTCCATTTTCCTCCTCTGGAACCAAGTGCAGTTTTGTCAGATCTCCTCATCTTGAGACCACAAAACTCCCTTAAAAGTTGTCAAATTTCTACCACACATTCCACATCCCTATTAATCACCCCGAGTTCTGAGCATCATCCTTCTCTAAATTCTGCCTTTGGAAGCACAGAGGGCTCCATGGGCTCTTGCAGTGGTATTAAGCTCTACCAGCCTCCAGCCAGGTCAGGTTTTGTTCTGGTGTTCTCCACACACCAAATTTTGAGGTGGAATTTGGGCTGCGACCTGCCAACTCCACTTGGAATGGGTGTTTGGGGTATCTCAGGGGTATTCTAGCATTTTAGGGATTCCCAGGCAGCTCTCTCCAGCCTGACTAAAAGCATCAATTAGTCCAGAAAGGCTGTGATTTCCATCTGTGCCTGAGCAGTGCAGGACTGGGAGCAGGAGGTGTTACAGAGGAGTCAGATCCTGTGGATTTGGAGTTGTTGGGGTGAAGGGGATTGACAAGAGGTGCAAAGATACCTTTGGGAGGGTTTAGGGCTCCCAATCCTCCAGACAAGTACTGAGTTGAGAAAACACATTCCAGCAGCAGGGATTAGCCAGGCATTTTCTGTATTTTACAGCATTTTTGGTCACCTCGTAGCTCCCCTGTCTCTGCAGCCCTTTGAGCCCGGCCGTGCCTAGAGATCAGGAAGGTTTTGGAGGGAGGTTTTCCTCTCTCCCAGCGAAATAAAACCCTTTTGGGCTCCTTCCTGGTGACCCTTAAGGTCTGCAGATCACCTTTAAGAGAAACCCTTGCCCTGGCACTTGAGGGAATGCTCGAACAAGGCTCCTTAACACATCCCGTGTCCTCCCAGGCACTTCTCCCTCCCAGTCCCGGCTGTCCCGGCGCTGAATGGGACCTTAGTTTTCAGGATAAACACATCCATCACAAAGCTGTTTGGCCCACGTCCCCTCCATGAAACCCCTTTTGAGGGCTCTCTGCCCAGAGCCCGCATCCCTGCTCCACTTTCCACTCCCCAACCTGCTTTTTCCAACTCTCCACCGAGCAAAACCCCGCATTTTCCAGGAGTGGGAAGAGGCACGGGAAAACAAGGGCCACTTTAACCCCTGTTTTAAATCCAGAGTTCCCTCCTGGTTTGGTATATTTAGTTTGGGCACAGTTCTGAAACAAAAGGCACAAAGGAGCCAAGCTGTTGGGGCAGGGGGAGGGAAGAAAGTTGGTTTGATTTTCGAGAGCCCTGGAAGATCATTAAAATTTCATAACAGGCAGGGAAAAAAAAAAAAAATAAAAAGGTTGTTTGCTTCTAAGGTCTCTGGTGTTTAAAGAGCTCGAGACAAAACTGCCTAGCAGAATATTCCAGTTTATCCCGTGGAATAGGAAGGAATGGCCCCAGACTGTAATTACAAGTAAGTAGAGCAGCGAGAGAGGGGAAAAAGCTCAGGAAATCTGATGTCTAAGGAGGTTTTTTTCGCCGGGGTTTAATCAGTTTGCCCGATTGTTTGTTTGTGGTGATTTTTCTGACCTGCCTCAGCGAAGCCTTGGATACTTTGACAGCAAAGCGGGCGGGATGGGGGGAATTTCGGCTCCTGGAATTTGGGGGCAGTGGAAAGCGAAGCCAGGGAACAGGGGTGAAACGTGAAGCGGGGTTTGTGAGTTTACAAAGCTGGGTTCAGGGGATGGGGTTTCAGAAGCCACTGACTTCGGAGGTTTTATCCGCTGAACAAGCAACAGGAGAGAGGTTTTTACAAAAGCAGGGAAATGATATCTCATTAATATTCCTACCTAGCAGAAAAAGGAGGGAATAATAACATTTAGTGGTTCTAAAGCAGCAGGGAGATGATGATGAATGTTAGGCTGTACGTGAAAACTATACAAGGCTGTATAGATTTCAAAAAAAAAAAAAATCTGTGCTATTTCTGTTCTTGGGCTTCACTCTTTAAAAATACATTACCACTGAAATGGAGGGAATAACAACGTTGGCAAAATATTTCTTTGAAGCGCAGAACTCCTGATCTGAAAAACAAAATGGGTCGTAAATCACAGAACACATTAAGAGCCACGAGATATATGGGAATCTAACGTTATAAAATATTCTTCTCAGGACAAAATAGCATTTAAAACGAGTGTTTTAGAGTGATACAAACACTGGTAAAGGGATTATATTCCTGTCAAGGTTGTAGATATCAGTTCCATTCTAAAATCGCGGTGCAGTACTTTAAAAAAATCATTAATAGTGATTAGATATTTGTATTTATGACATCAGACTTATTCATGAAAAGGAGAAACTTTTCACTCTATGCTTATATTTTATTACTAACTTACTTTTAGTTGTCTACAACTTGTAAAACATTGCTGTATTTAATGGCATTGTTCTTGCGGCAAAAGATACATATCTTATTTTTTTATTTTGTTTTAACATAAAAAACTCCAAACCCTAGAAAAAAAAAATCTTACTTATAATTTCCTGTAGTTAAAATGATTGTTAAATAGCCTTCAAGCTGAACACAAAGAAAATACATTTAATTATTGTTGAAATGCACAATATTTTCTGCTTTTTTAATAAGAAGAGTGTATTACCCTTTCTCTTCTTATACTTAATACACAAATGTTGTACCCATAAGAGCAACTTTATAACCAGAGGAGATGTTTTTAAAGGAATATTGTAAAATTCAAAGTGAAATCTTATTATCTCTTGTGGGATTTGTGCTCCTGAAATCATTACCCACAGTAAATTGTTCCTCTGATTTGAAATGTTCATCCCACAAGGAGGATTAATTATTCCATTAGGAAACAATTTTCTCCTTATTTTTCTGTCTCCTGAGAAAAAAATCAGCTTCCCTGCTTTTCAGTTTTCACACGAGTGTACAAATAAAACTCTGAGATTATTTCTGAGGACTGTCCATATGCAAACTCCCATCGTTTTTTAAGGAGTTTCCCAGAGAGGAGCCTGATCCGTGCCATGTTGGAGTTCATGAGTCATTTCTATCTGCTGTAACGGGATTTGGAGCTGAGCACTGGACTCCTTACAAGCTGGAGGCTGAACTTTCATAACAACATGAATTTTATCATCTTGCAAAATCAGGAATCATGGAATAATTTAGCCTGTAGCTGGAGAGAGCAGTTTGGTCTGATAATGATGTTTTCCTCCATGTACTTTGGATTTATCAGTGGTTTGTGGCTCACACAGCCTGTGTCAGCTGATTTCTCACCCTTGTGTTAATAACATTGTGCTTTGGCATTGTGTTTGTGTAGAAAAACAACAAATTTTGAACCTGACTCCAATTTTCTTATTTTTTTTTTAATAGACAAAGACATTATTTTTAAAAGAGCCCATTCCACAGTTTGATAATTATCAGAATAGCCTGAAATCTCACTAGCTGTATTCAAAAACAGAAAAGTCTGAGGGATTACAGGAATTCTGGAGTCAGTGAAGGTTCAGATGTTTTTTGCCTCTTTTCCTCTCTTTTATTCCTTGCCTTGGGGCTCCTTCCCTGTGCCGTCCCACAAAGCATCCATTGGGAGCAGGGAGGAGGCTCTGGAGAGGGTCAGCCCGGTGTGAGCAGGGTCTGGAAACAAGGCCCATGTTGTCACCGCAGGTTTGCTCAACACTTCCAACCCAACCTGGCTCTCCACGCCCTGCCATCATGCAAATGAGGCTGTTCCTGCTGGGAACGTGGCATTCCCGGGAACATTCCCTCCTGGGAGCCAGGGCAGCAAGCCCTCCTGGTCTAAGAGCTCTCACTGATGCTGCAATTCTGACTTTACAGGCATTCACAGCCTCCTTTCTCAGCCTTTCCCTTATTTCTACGTGGAAGAAGTTTGTAGGAGTAATTGGAGTCCGGACTTGTAAAAGGAACCTCCTTCAGGTCACTTTTCAGACAGGAAGCTTTAAAAATGAAACTTTGCATGCGTTCCCCCCCCAAAAAAAAAAAAAAAGAATCCGTGGGTGCAGTTATTTGCAGATAATGCCAGTTATGAGGCCAGAAATCTTCTGGGATTTTCCAGTCTGGACAGATGGAGGTACAAAGGGGAGCTGGCACTGCAGGACTCCTCTCCCTGATCCATGGCCCAAAACTTTCCAAGCTATATGAACCCCCCCAAAAAAAATTTAAGACTCAAGCTTGCCTGGGAGAAGTGAAAAGCTGGACCCTACTTAATTTCTGTTTTTTCTGTGCAGGAGAAATTCACAGAGCCCAGTGCAAAGAGTGCAAAAGAACCCAGAAGCGCCAGGGGCAAAGAGCGATGGATGATTTCCAACACCACTGACTTCCCAGTCTGCTCCCACCCCTGGACAGCGATCTTGGCTGGCTCAGGGATGCAGTTTGCAACCTCTCTGCTCCACCATTTGTAAATAAAGGCCTTTTTATCCCTGGGGTTTCATGTGCAGAAGAAAGTTACCTGTGGCCGTAAAAAAACACATCTGTCGGTAGCTGTGCTGAGGGCAGAGCAGCCAAGGGCTCAGCATGGCATGGAAATGCTTCCAGCAGGCTTGGAGCCACAGCTGTGTCCTTTTCTTCCCTTGCTCCAGTACACTTGATCCTGACCCAAGCAGTTGCTGCTCTTTCTGGAGGGTGGCAATGCAGAAAATGCCAAATATCTGATTTTTTTTTGTGCTTAAAAAAACTGTCCTCGCGTGAGCAGAAAGATTTTTTGTTACCATATCTGCCCAAACCCTTAAACCCTCAGAAACTGCCCTCAGCACTGGTGTTGCTGTCACAGCTCCAGCATCCTCTGGAGCAGATGAGGCTCCTTATCCTGAGGTCTGTCTGCAGCAGGGGCAGGGCAGGGATGGGGATGGAGCAGATAAATGAGCTTGTAATCGGTTGGGGAGCAGCTGCAAAACCCAATCTGCCAAATTCAGCGGAGAGGCAGCCACCTTTCCCTGCTCCCAGTGAAGTCTCTCCCTCGTGACAGTTTGCTGAAAGGATTTCCATTGTGTGGTGCTTAGCACATCTGGGAATTTATTGCGAGCCGATGCTTTCTGTTTTCTGTCTCAGCAGCACCGACGGAAGACGCGGAAGAACGATCCATGCCAGATCTCTGCTCCACGCCGCATCCAAATGTGGTAAAACCCTGGAAAGCTCTGACGTAGGAGAGCCCTGCTTGTCCTGGTCTGATCCTGAATGACACTGACACCCACTGACTTCTCCCTGTAACAGATGCTGCTTAGGAAAAATGCAAGGGTTTGGATTAACGGTAGGAAAAAAAAGGTTTATTTCCAAAACACAGCCTTTGAATGCAGGGCACTGGCATGTGTGGTAGGGATGGAACACAGCGCTGACAAAATTCCTCATGTCCTGACTCTGTTACCCTGCTGGATATGCAGGAAGGGAAAGGATAAAGCCTTCCCAGGCAGGAATAAAACTCCAATCTCAGCGCCTCAGACTCCATAAAGGAGCAAGGAGGCATGGTGCAGGGCAGAGAGAACTTCCCTGGTAATATCCAGATGTCCCTGCCCTTTCCACCCAGCAGTTGCCCTGGAAAACGGCTGATGGCCGGGTTGTGTTGTAGCAGAAAAGAGGGATTTTCCATCTGGACAATGGGCTGTGGCCATAGGGCGTCTGCATCCCAACGCCTTTCCCTGCCCTTTACCTCAGCTGGCCCTTTGCAAGAGGCTGCAGTGAAATTCCCAACGGCAGGAACACAAAATAACTCATGATGTGCCTCAAACTGTGAGCAGAGAGCATCTGATCCTGCCCAAACACCGACCTGCTCGCTTCAGAGGGGGCAATATTTACACAGCAATCAACATCTCGTTCCCTTTCCCAGCCCGAATATTCCCTCCTGTGCTCAGCCACGCTTTCTACCCATCCAGAAAATCTGCCTGAGGAGGGCTGGGTGGACACGGGGATGTGAGCAGTGCTCCCAGGGAATTCCTGGATCCCAGGGATCATCCCAAGAGCTACGAGCCCTCACACCCCAGGATCAAGGTTTTCCCCCCAGCTCATTTCATTCATAACCACCGAGCTTGAGCAGGGCTACTGAAAATCCAGATTGCTGTGCTTTCCACGCTTTCTAAATTAAAGTCTTCTCCCATGTAAGTGAGCTAAGAAACATCCTTCTTGCCTCAAGGATGGGGAAATAGGAGCAAAGAACCAAACTGCAGCCTCAAAAGTGCAATGTAGAACTCCCAGGAGGCACAAGATCTCCCTCTTGCCAGCCATCCCTTTGCTGACTCCAACAGCTCAGAATGACCAGCTGTACAGAATGAAATTCTTTCCATTCTCAGATACTGTGATAAATATTTAATAAATAATCAAATTAAACCCGAATGTTGCTCGTATTTATTTTTTTTTCCCCTTAGGTCAACATCTGTAGCTTCTCGTGCTGTTATTTGTGAAACAGCTTTATTAACCTATTACGAAAGCAGGCATTTGTTATGCAGCAAATTGAAGTTTCACAGTCAATGGATGTTCTGTGGCCTGGGAAAAAGTAAACATCAACTGGAAAAATCACTTGTGCCTCTTCTTGTTTTTGCCCAATAAGAATTAATATCAGATGTGTAAATGGTGGAATTCCTTGAAGGAAATGCATCTCCTTTGTTAAGGGACTGTTAGCTGGAAGCTCCAGAGCCTCGGATGATGTAATAGCCAGACGTCTGCAGACTTTTAGAACAATTGTCATTTATTTCCAGGAATAAGAGGAAATTTCTTTCTACTTCTCTTCCCACATCACTCAGCCTAGCAGGGAAAGATGCTTTCCAAGGCATTTCAGCAGCCACTAATGGCATAGTTCTGTATGGGTCACTCCACTTGACAGACGGATTAGGATCCAGTGTCAAACTCAGGAAAAATGGAGAAGAAATCTTCATGTGAGGATAGAGACAGACTGATGAGTCCACCCTGCTGATAATACTGAATTGTTCAGGGGCTAAAGATGAAAGGTGACTGTGATGGGATGCCAAAAATCCATCTGGAAGTTCATGGCTGAGTGAGAAACCATCAGGTGAAACTCAGGATAGACACAGGGGAGGAGGGTCCTGGAAATCCTCTAAAGTAACCCTGGCTCTTACACTCCAAATTAACTCTAATCATTGAGGAGAGATGGAGCTCTGAGGGTGATTATCTTGGGAAATAGTTTGAACTTGTGGCTCTCAGGAAGCCAAGTGAATATTAGAAATTATTAAGAAATGAAGAAAGGATAGAGAGATAGATAGATAGATAGATAGATAGATAGAAAGAAAAAGTGTTATTTTATAAACTTTGGTGCATCTCCACCTGGAATACCTGAAATCTCCCAGCTCCTAAAGAAATCAGTCAAACTAAACCACACTTACAGAGGATGGTGCCAAGGATAATCAAAGATTTAGTCCTCAGTGTGAGAACGATTAAATGGATTCTGTTTCTTCAGCCAGAAAAGAGATGAGTGAGAGGACCTGATGGCCTTCTCAGGAATTGGGAATGACAAGGAGAGAACAGCAAGCAGCTGTGTGCTGTTTGTGCCCCCAACACAAAACTCAGAAGCATGAAATGAAGCTGGTGGCTGGCAGTTCCAATGGAGCAGGAGCAGACCTCCACACCGTGCTTCGTCATCCCGTGAAACTCCTTGCCTCGGGATCCTGGGAGCGTTAAAAGTTTACTGGATGCACTCATGAAAGAAAAACCCATCAGAGGTTTTTAGAGTCCATCTGGGTTTTGTATTAAGCAGAAAGGCTCCACGTCTGGTTCAGAAAGTGCCTGAGCCAGAAACCACTGTAAGCTGGGCAAGTGTTTGGGGGGAAGTATCGCTGTAGGACTGACCTACATTTGTACCCTTTGCTGGGCTCTCACTACTGCTGCAGATAGGAGGTTATTTGGCATGGGCTTCCAGCCTGACCTGCTAAAGCTGTTCATATCTCCTTGTGAGCCCAGACTTCCAAGTGATAAGTAATTCCAGACAAATGCATTCCTTATGTTCTCCCTTAAATGCAATAATGTTGTTAACTATTAAGTCAGGTGATGACAAGCCAACACAGAGCGGCCTCAGGTCTTGGGCTTCTCCCTTCCCAGTCCTTATTCCCTTCGCTCTGGGTTGAGGTGACCCAGGGCAGCCCACAGGTGCTGTTGGGGCAGGTCTGCATGGGTGGACATCAAGGCCCTCTGCCAGTCTTGGCTCCAACAACCTGTGCAGGGCCACCAAGAGACAAATGGAGGCAGTTAACGCACAGCAGGGCACTGACGGGGTGGATTTGGTGGCCAGGCTCGCTTTGCATCTGAAAATCGCAGGTCAAAGAGTTCCTTCAACCCACCAAACAACTCTGGTGTGCTGATACAGCTCTTGGAGCTCAGGGCCTTTTAAGCAGGGAGGAAAACTCAGTTAAAAACTTTCCTTTTGGCTCTAAACTAGCAGAGACCTCCATAAGAGATATTCACAATCTTGCGACCAGCTCCTCCAACTCTAATTGCTTGAGCAGGAAGATTAAAACAGCTACAATGGTTTCTGGGCAAATGTCTCTGTGTTTTAGTGAAGGGTTTGATAGTCCCATAAAATCTGATTTGAAAGCTTGACTCAGTCTGGCCTGGATGTGAGCACTTGTCTGTGGTCTCTGCATTGGCTGGAGTACCACAAACCAGGATAAAGTTTGATATGTCACGTTTGGGGAAATGAAGGAGGTGCTGGTTGGAGAGGAAAGTGCCTTAAGCCTGACTTTATCTAATTTCCTCATGGATACGCTGGAGGACGCAGCAAACAAAATGTGCACTGGACTGGCAGACCGGGGGAAACACTTGGGAAAACCATGGGAGGTGAATTACTGGCACAGCTTCAATAACTCAGGATAAGTCACCTCCAGCAGAAAAAGTCTCTGTGCATGAAGGGGTATGTGACCACCACCAGGAGAACATTTGATCTCTGCTGGTTCTAGGACATGACAGTGGAAAACTTGTCCTTTATGGGGCTCCAGAAAGAGAGATGGAGTAGAATCAACCACAGACATAACAGCTTTCCAAACTATCCTCATGGTGATCATCTTAATTCTTGAATGCTGCTCCACTCAGGGAACCTCAGCAAAGAATCAACACCCCAGAGAGAGCTCTGGGAGAGAGGAGGGAAGGGAAGAAAAAAATTAAAATGTAATAAAAGTAATGAAGAGCCAAAGGGGAACGGCTTACAAGAAAAGATTAAAATACTTAAATATGGATAAATTGGCCAAATTATGACTAAGGGAGGATATGATAACTGTCTGCATGTATATGAGGGCTGTAAACCACGAGGAAAGGAAAGGCATTTTTTTTGATTGGTATAAGAAGAAATTTCGGAGAAATCCCATTAAATTAAACAAAGGAAAACTTTGAATGAATAACGGGAATTGTTCCTGATGGTAAACTTGACCAAAATTTGCAAAATGTTTTATATAAATTGATCTGAAAAGAACATCAGGGAGATGTGAGAAAGCTGCTTGGATCCCAGTTGTTAAAGATATTGGCCTCTCGTGCTTCCTGCAGCAAAGCAAGGAACAAGAACAATCGACCTCAATGGAAAGGGTTTGGCTCTCTTTGTTTTCTGGTGCAGGAAACCAACGATTTTAGAAAGCCCTGCCAATGGTTTCGTTGTTAAAAATGCAGTGAGTGCATCCAGAAAGCTCAGTCACAAAAGAGCAGGGGTTTCTGAGGGCTTAAGGCTGAGTCTTCCGTCTTTCCACATTTTCAAAGTATTTCTCAGCAAACCCTGCCAGAACACCCCCACCCCGCGATGTGCTGCAGCCAGGAGAGCACAAGGTGTGATAAACGGAGGAAGGAGCATCATTTACATTCCCAGCACAAACATCAGCCCCTGTAGGACAAGCTGGTCCAGCTCCAGCTTCCTTGAAGTGGTTTTCTGACCAGAATTCCCAGCGAGGTGCCCAAATGTGGGGGAGAATTCCCGTGTTGTCTTTGTGGTAGACCCAAACCACAGGTGGAGTCCATAGGAACTGGGGAATGTCCACACCACCATAAGGCCCAGCTCTCCTACTGGGAGACGTTTAGAGCTGGCAGAGGCAGCGTAACTTGGAATTCCTCCCTGGCACTGGGATCCACGTTCCTTTCACAAAACCACTTCCGTCAGTGGGGGCTGAGAGCAAGCCCTTCAGTGTGAAATCTAATTGTGGTGTCCTTGGTGGTTTTTTTCCAACAGGAATCATGCAGCAGATTGAGTCCTAGACCCCCAGAGCCCTGGAATTATGGACCGGCTTGATTTGGAAGGGACCTTAAAGGTCACCTCGTCCAAACCGCGTGCAATAAGCAGGGATAGGGCATCACAGAATGGTTGGGATTGCAAGGGACCATAAAGATCACTTTGCCCCAACCCCACTGCAGTGGGCAGGGACACCTTCCACTAGAGCAGGTTGCTCCAAGCCCCATCCCACCTGGCATCTTCAGCTGGATCTAACCATGGGTGTTTCCACCGGTGGAGCAAGGAGAGGTCTTTGACAAAGCTGTTGTGCCAAGGTTTGGGTTTGGCCATGAAAAAGTGAAAGCAGCTTTTAACACTGACATGTTGGATTAAAAAAAAAAAAATGGAGGTGGGCAGATGAGAGCTCAGATCTCCTGCAGACATCAGGACATTTTCTTTCTAATCTTGCAAGATGAAGTTTTTACTTTGAAAACCTTGAGTATCTCAGACCCAGAATCATCTGTTTGGTCTTAAATGAGCTGATTCTCCAAAGGACTTGAAGACTGAGCACTTCCATTGGAGCTATAGCAGGGAAGGAGGAAGCCATCCTCACCTTTTTGAATTTTTGCACAGTTTGTGTCACTCCATCGCCACCCTACGAAGGTTGTGCTCTTAAATCAGGTCTCTATCAAATCCCTGGATTGCTGCAAGCTAATCAAATCCATGGAGGTGGCTGGCATCAGTTCAATAATATGGATTGTATCAAGACTCAGGATTTTCATATTTCAAAGGCTGTTATGATTTTAAAATCACAAACAGGGCCGTATTTATGCACTGCCCCTTGCTGTGTGCTACATTATCCACTTAGACTCACATTACAAAAATAAGCTGTAAACACTTTTGATGAAAGGGTTGGACACTTCGTTTACACCCCGAGAATGGACTTTTGTTTTAATGCCCAATTACACTTTGGTATTTAACCTTTCCCCTCTGTTTTACATATATTCTGTCATTTCGTTCCAGCTTGATATTTATTTATCTTTGTGCAGGGAAGGGAAAAAAAAAGGAAATCGTATTTTATTTTTTTTAAAAAAAGGATAAGTAAATACATTTACAAAAAAAGTGTTCACTCAGCTCTTAGCTAAATGTATGCAGCAAATCAGAGTCTGTTTACCCTGAAAATGTTTTGGTTGGGGTCTCAGATGATTTCCATTGGCCACGAATGAGCATCAGCTAAAAGCAAAATGAGAAACATTTACCTGTCAAGGCATTAATTAAAGTTTAATTAGCTCCTGTTTGCACAGTGCTTTGAGGACGTGAAAGCCTTTTGGAAATCCTGTGTGCGTTAAGGCCTGCACTGGCTGCTCCTGGAGTAGCTTTTGGCATTGGAAATATCCAGGATGGAATCGGGGCTCGCGGCATCGCGGCGAGGGCTCACTGTCCAACGCCTGCCCGGGGTTGCCATGGGAATGCAGAGGCAACACATCCTGGCAGCTCCATAAAAGCGGTTTTTTCATATATTTTTTAAAGGCTGGAATCCACCCTGCTTGGCTTGGGCTTCCCCACAAATGAAGCCTTGCCTCAAGGACACGCTGTGCCAGGAGAGCTGGGAGGGAGCTCTGTGTGTCTTGTTGAAAGACCCAAAACATCCCAGCGAGGATGAGGGATTACAAGGTCCAACTTTTTGGATATCTTGCGCAGCAGAGTTCACCCTAAAAGCACCTAAAATAGGGCAAAAGATCAAATTCTGGCATAGTTGCTCTCTGAGCAACCACACCGAAGTCAATACTGTTCATAAATATTGGCAAAATTGTTTCCTCATGCCAGGAAATGCAACTTTTTATGGATTTTATTGTTCCTTGTAGGCCCTGTGACAGAAGAAAAGGCTAAAGGAGAGCTTTGAAGCAAGGAAATGAGCGAGCTGGATGGATCTTTACGGTGGGATCTCCTCCCAGCTCTGTGTGAGGAGGAAAATGTGCAGAGTTTGGTGGTGGAGGGTGCTGCTAAGAGGGAGTGGCTGGAGAGGGAGAGCTGCATGGACAGGGAGAAGCAGCATCTTGGGATGAACAGGATACAGAAGAGGAAACCAACAAAATGTGATCTCTAGGGAGGTTTTCCATAGATTCCTGATTATCATCTCAAATTTTTCTGAACCACCAAATTCTCATCTCTGCTTTTTTTTTTCTTTTTTTTTTTTTTCCTTTCTTTTAATTTTTTTTTTTTATGTTTAGCCATCACTAATTGTAAATGAGCCCTTTGGCTTCCTTTCTTCCTTTGCTCCCAGACCTTTAAACTGCCCAGGCACGACGAAGCAGTAAAAAATGGCACAGAATTCGCAGAAAGGGAGAATAATAGCAAAATCTGTTCCTCATTTTTTTTTATATTTCATATGGGATGCGAACCGTTTACTCCCTAGTAATTGCAGATGTTAGACTGAGACTGTAATAATGTAGCTGGCAATAACTGTTGCTTTACCACAAAAAGCTTCCCAGTAGCATTAAAAAGACAACAGAAACAATAGTTTCAACACATTCATCTGTACCGGGATTCTGGAAGCACTCAAGCTACTGATTTATCATGTAAACTTCTGCTGGTGTACGTAGGAACTCCAAATATTTTCTCATGCTGTTGCTGAAGAGATGACAATCTCACATTGTCTTCCATCGTGTAATCTCTCAAATTTGCAGACAAATTTTGCCTTCCCATGGATTAAAAACTCTTTAATTTCTGTCTAATGGAGACCAGAAAACACATGCTTTAATATTTCCTCTTTTTTTTTCCTGTAGTATCTGTGCTTTCTGGTTTGTTTACCCATGTCAGTCTTCTATGCTGGGTGGGAATTTTGAATTAATTATCTAAAATTTGCTGCAAAAAAGGTTTTAGAGCCTCCTGGCCTGTGAGCTGTCCCACATAACCTGAATATAAGTGATACAAAAAGCAAATAACGCCCTAAAATCGGCCCTCCCAAGCTGGCTGGGTGCCCTTATCACACATTTTAACCTGCCAGGCAGGACCAGGCACATATCACCGTACCTTCAAAGTGCCACGTTTTAGTCACAGATGTTCTGCATAAATAAATGGTGTCATCCAGGCTGATTAAATCAATACATCTGTATCAACTCGCAGTTCCTGGCGGCGTGTTCCAGAGAATGCCTTCTGCTCCCGCTGCAGCCTTTGAAAATTTCAGAGAGAAACAAATAATAACAATAAACCCCCCTGCCCCCGCCGCCTTGTTTTTTTCCCAGGTTAAACTTTTCATCTTTATCTAAGCATAACAGTGGCTGCGCTGATTGTGCCGGGGGAAAACAACCCACGGGCTGGGTCCCAGCCCAAGGTTATCCATCTGGTGGGACTGCAAACCACAGGAGCAGAGCTCAGCTCCAGTGTCATCAGATCCCAGAGCTGGAACGTCCTCCTGCTGCAATTTAGGTTTCCCAGCCATTCCTTTCCTAATCCAACGCTCACACAGCGAAGCCTTCTTCTCTTTCCATCCATTGTTGCATTTTTGCGTGTTTGGGTTCGGTCGTGTGAGATTAGGAAATTACAGTTTGAAAAAAAAGGGGCCCGGGGCTGTGGTTTCTGGTCGTGTTCACATTGCAAGGAGGTCACTCCTCCATTGATGCTTGCTGAAAGTAATGAGATTTGGAGCATGCCAGTAATAATATCACATTGTGTATCTGCTTGGTGCATCTGGATATCTTCACAGCTTCCATCTATCGTGTGAGTGCCTAGTAATAATATTAACAGTGTGACATCGGGACTGGGAACTGGGATTTTGGGGACTTTACAGCTACCAGGGGGAAAAACGTCCCAGAGATATTGTTCACAGTTTTGCATTCACATTAATAGCAAGTAAACAGATGAGCAACGCATGGCAGGAATGTTCTGCACAGGCTCCCATTAGGATTTAAAAATCACATTCTCCTCTGGCTCCTCATTTCTGCCTCACTTCCTGGGCTTACATCATTTATGGAGCACTTCCTGAGCGGGTGGCAGTGTGTCACCGTGGATCTGTGGCATCCTTGGGTGCAGAACAGACTCTGGTCCACCCAAACTCAGCACAAGCTGCCAGATGGATGAAATTTGGACCCTGATACCAATACTGCTGATTAGACTTCTTTTCATACGTGATTGTACCTGGTCTGGTTTTGAGAATAACCCCACATTCTGGCATTTTTTCCACAATTATGTTGATGATGATTAGAGATAAGCATGAATAGATCTAGGATGTACCATGGCAAGGCATAAACACTCCTGAACAAAAAAAAAAGCAATAATACATTTCCTCTGGCTCTTTGGTGTCAGGTATTGCCAGGGCCCCATTCTACAAAATGGAAAAAAAAAAAAATCTTGGAATCAGAATAGACAGGATTAAAATACTAATAGGATTTCTTAGCATTATCCTCCCACAGCTCTCTTTAGGTGGTTTTACAGGGTTGTCACCAGAGACAGCATCTGAGCACCTTTCATATAAAACTAAAAGCAACATAATGTTATAAATGAGCAAAAAATAATGGGAAAGAGTGAGGGAGAAAGTGTGCCTTCTCTCTCTCCAAAGATCTGATGTTTTATGGGTAGCTGGAATATTTCTGCCTTCATTATCTGTGTCTTGACTTGGCTTATACTCAACCCCCAAGTTTTATAGAAATGTATCTCTGTATCACTCTGACCTTCCAAAGACATCAGTCTGGCTAGGAAATCCAGAGAATTTCTGGCACTGGGGGTACTGACTCACTCATTGTTCCTGTTCATTGTCAGTTCAGGAATTTCCTCTGGTTTGGTTGGAAGGAAAAAAATCCATCCAACGGCAGTTGTTGGTATTTTGCTGTTGTTTGCCAGGAGCCTAAACCCCAAAATATTTTCTCTTCTCAACAGCATCATGTTTCTGATTAATCAGGGTCAACTCTTCCTTTTCTCTCATGACCTCTAGTAGTGACCCCAATGTTCCTTTTAATTTCCTTGATCTATTTGCAACATTCCCAGCCAGGTCTCTGGAGTGTTGAAGATTGAAAGTAATTTCCAAACACCTTCAGCTGTATTCTGGTTCCGAATCGAGGCTCACTCTGCAGCAATCACTGGGCAAAATGGACGTGGGAGCCAAACCACAGATTACAACATTAGGGATTATGTCTTTCCAAGGGAAAAAGAAAGCTCCCACAAAATCTCTCTAATATTTGCCTTGCCTTCATAATCCAGAACTCTCCTTGTCTTCAACAGCAGAACGTTCTCTGTGTGGGGATGTTTTCCCAAATCCCTTGGTCAGAGGAGACAAAAAGAGGAGAATGTCTGTGCTGTGTGGACAGTCAGGGGATTTTGGATCTTATTCTGCATCTCTGAGTGGCTCCATCCAACCTCTCCCCCATCAATCCCAGATTGATGGGGCTAATTTAGCAGGGGCTATTTTATAGACATGCTCTGGGGAAAGAGATGGATCTGGACTTCTTATTCTCACCAAGACAGGACAGGGAGGGAAAAATTGACATCTTCTCTTATTAAAAATGTACACCAGGCTGGATATCACCTGGTCTCCAGTTAACCCCGTGTTCTCTCAAGGATCCCTTCTGAGGGATGTCTGCTGTCCAAGACTTGCTTCTGGGAGGTGTAAACTCTGTCAGAGAGGAGCTCAAGCTGTGAATTTTGAAGAGCCTGGCTGTGTCTGAACCTTGGGGCTGTGCTCAGGACCTCAGGAGTCAGATTCTGCTCAGGAGCAGGCTTTGACACAGAGGGTTCTGCTCAGGGAGGCCTCGATGATGGATTTGGGCTTGAAAAAGGAACCATAATACATTTACAAGCATCATAAAGTCACCCTAGGACATCCATAATGCACAGAATGGGTGTGTCTTTGTGAGGGGATGCTGGCTGGGGGTACGTGCATTAAGGCATGATTTATGTTGGCTCCACAGAGGATTTATCCTGCTTTTATCCCACCTGAAGAGAAGTCTGGGAATTTCATCACAGTAGGAAAACAGCGAGGTGGAAAGACATCCTCGCTTTCGGTGATCTAACCCTGGTCCAGCTCAGCAGCAGCTGGGAGCAGGTTACCACAAGCACAGTCCCGGTGCCAGGACTTAAACAGTTTCCATCTCCCCATAAAGACCAGTCCACATTATCCAGCGGAGATGAACAGAATTTCCATTTGCCATGGTGGGCTCATTAGTTCCAGGTAAAATTTGTTCTCCTCACTGGCTAAATCCCTTAAGGGTACTTTGGGCCCATTCCTAGACTCATTAAAGCCAGTGGCAGCTAGCTTGAGTATTATTCTGGTAATACCTCCTGGTATTATTCTTAATTTAAACATTAATAGTTTAACCCTCTGTTGTTGATAATAATAATAATAATAATAATAATAATAATAACCCCTTGGAAAATTCAGCCCGAAATCCACTTCCTTGTGGAATTTCTCCTCTCCCATCAGGCATCCAGGCTGGTTTGTTATTGTTGGGTTGCTCCGGAGTGCTTTGGGTTGCACACACTGGTTTGTTATTGTTGGGTTGTCCTTCGGCGCTGGGCTGTGCACACCAACTAATTTGTTTTTGGAGCGTTGCTCTGAGCTCCACACTCCACTTTATTGCTGATGGGGCTGCTCGCTGCGTCTTGGGCTGCTGTCCTTGTTTTATGATTATTATTGCCGAGCTCTTTTGTGAAGCTCCTACCCACACAAACAGAAGGGCAGGAACTGTGGTGAATTTAATGCAATGTTTGGGGATTAATCTATTTTGCTTCACTTTTAAAAAGGGGCTAATTAAGGCTTTCAGG
Source organism: Oxylabes madagascariensis (assembly GCA_013400675.1). Lineage (NCBI taxonomy): Eukaryota > Metazoa > Chordata > Aves > Passeriformes > Timaliidae > Oxylabes > Oxylabes madagascariensis. Next base: position 71,736 of record VYZR01069184.1, read on the forward strand.
ATTAGGAAACCTGCTTTTTTACTTTAATATGGTTTAAAATACTGTTTCCTTCCCTACTTTCCTTTCTTCCCACATCCTTCTTTTGAAACATAATTTTTTATAGGTGTCCTATCTTCCATCTTAATGCTCCTGTTAGCTTCCCACCGGCCTTTCAGGAAAAACTTCTTTATGGAAGATTTCCTTTCAGGTTCAGTGCAAGAGCAAATACTCATGACCCTTGATCTTACTACTTACTTTCTTCTATAATGTCTTCATTTCATTTTGGTGCATATGTTCATAATCATCACGAAAATGGAAAGAAAAACAATTGGAAAATATTATTTGGACAAGAATCTGGCATATTTGTATGATATAAACCAGAATTCTTCATTACTATCATTACTGAGCAGCGTAATATTGAATAAAATTTTTATTTCCCCTGTTCCACAAGCAGTGCCTCTGGTGATCTGGTAACGCTAATTTGGGGAAACTGAGGCCAGAAGTGGCTGTAAAACGGATATTATTATGATATAAAGCAGCCAAGACCTCTGAAATTACCACTGTTTACTTCTTATTTGCCTTTGCCAAACTTCATTCTCAACATTTAAAAATCAGTTTGTGTGAAATAGGTGTACCATTCTTTGGAAAAGCTGAAATGAAAGAGCTACAAAGTGAATAGGGCTGTTCTCCACAGCAGTAATTATTTCACTCTTATATTAATGTATTTAGAAGAGGACGGAGAGGAATTCTGGGGTAATTAATGAAATATTCCTTGCATGACCCGTCACAAAATCTCTCTCCCCTGTGCATATCTGGGTTCGTGCTTGTGTCTGTTTCCAATTCCATGAAATGACTGTAAAACCCCAAATGCGAGCAGCAAGGCTCAAGGCTGAAGGAATCTCATTGCTAAATCCAGCTGCCTGCTCCCAAAGCTTCCCACAGCAGCCTTGTGGAGCTCCATCCTGAACCCAGCCAGGGCTTGGTTCCACTTTCCCAGCTTGGTTCCACTTTCCCAGCTCCTCTGGGCACAGCTGGACAGCAGCCACGGACAGGACGATGACCACAGACACGAACACGGAAATGTCCTTGCATTTTTCTGTGCCTTGTCCACCAAACCCCAGAGAGTGGCAGCTGGCAGTTTCGAAAGGGAAGGGATTATTGGTTTGTTTTAAGAGCAGCCAGGGAAAGCCAAGCAGTTCAGCCCTCAAAGGCACGGGTAGCTTGGGAGAAGAGCGACCAGGACCTAACAGTGGCTCTCTGGCTCAAAGCAGCTTTCCTGCTCCCACCAAAAACCCCCCAGAGCCTGAAGGAGCACTTTCACCGTCCTGTCAGAGAAGGGTTGTGGTACTGCTGTGAAAGCACCCACTGCTCAGAACAGTTGCATCACATCCCAGCGCTGTTCTGGGAAGAGAAATTCATTTTTAACACAGATTTCCAAACAGCCACATCCCCATGCTCCCTGTGGACTGCGCCTCAGAATAAAGACAGCAGTATCTTTTGATTTGCCTAACTCAAACCCATCTTGCTCAAAGCCTTTATTTTTCCTTTTGAAGGGTTTCATTGTCTGAGGGACGTTCAGGCCTGGCTGGGGACGGTTTCCTTCAGCAGAACGTCCCAGGGACAAATGGATTGAGGGGGCTTCGGGTCAAACCCTGCCCTCAGCTGAACCCTCCTCATCCTCACCAACTTCCCAAGCTGCCCATGCATATCTGAGGGCAGAGCTCGGCCTGGGGATGTGTTGTTTTGGTTGTTTTGCCATTCCAGCACAGAAATGGATTTATTTCCCCTCCGAAGGAAAGGAGTTCAGTGCCACATCCCAGCCTGGTGGCAAACGAAGCCCAGAGAGTTCATCAATGGCTTTTAACCACTGGGCTGTGTTGGGATTCTCATGTTTTACAGCCGGGGTAAAGGATCTCTGATACGAGCACCCCAGGATTTATTGGTCCCACAAGGACTCGGGGGTTTGCTGGCAGCGCAGTTCAGAGAGTCAGGAGAAGTCAAAGGTTATCTTTTGTAGGGTAGTATGGGATTTACCAGCTGACCCTCCCCCCGTCCTCTGGTTCATCTGCTAAAATCATTAACGAGCTTTCATTTACCCTCCAGAACTGTTAGTGTCTTTTTAGCACCGAGATCGAGTTACTGGCCTCGGCAGTGCCAATACACCTCGAGGATTTCAAGAGCCTGGGGGCATTTTCAGTGCTAAAAGGAGCAGCTGGAAGAAAGATGAATAGGTGGGTGCTCTGCCCAAAATGAATCTTTATGTTTTTCTTGCTTGTTAAAAGGAAGCCTCTCTTTTTGATACATCACTGTCTCAAGAGAGGGTTTTTTTTTTTGTTGGAGAAAAGGTTTCTCTCTGGCAATGCAATGGGGAAATAATGGGGGTGAAAGTGGATGTAAAAATGAGTGAATGGAACTGGGATGGGGCTCCCTTCACCAGGGAAGTGGGAAGATGCTGTTATTCCTACTGAGGAATGATAGGAAAATCATTTTGGCGTTCAGCCACACAGCTGGAGGACCCTTCATGTCCTTCCTGAGCTCCCTGGGGATCATCCCTTGGGTCTGTCAGAGTTTTTTCCTCACCCTGCCATGCTTGGAGGTGAGCTGCATGATTTGGGGGAAAATCAGCAGATATGAGTTGCTGCTCCACCCTCCTGATGGGCTCCTCACCCCTCCAGCTCCTCCACAGGTCCCCTCGCTGAAGAAAATTTGTTTCCAGTTACACTCATCTTGGATCGAGGCCACCCCAAAATGAACAATGAAATAATGGCAATCCTGCACCATGGGCCTTTCTCCTGCAGCCAAGAGCAGCGAGCAGAGGTCATTTAAGGCCTCCCAGTGGTGTCCCTTCCTCCTTTCTGCCGTCCCCTGCCCCATACATCAGTGATCTAATCACTTGTGAAACCCAAGGCGGGGGGCTCTGAAGTTATCCCGTTACAAAATCAAGATTTATCGGAACATGAGAAGCCTGGCAGGGTTTTATGATATGCACGGCGCCATTCCTTGCCCTAAACCTATTTGTTACATTTATACTCTGGGACTTTTTATCATTCCTGACACCCCTCCATCTGTTCCTCACCATGCAGTAGCTGGGGGTCTTGTTTCATGGGACGGCAAGGATAAAATCACTTCATCTCAATAATGGGTTACAGTAATTAAGTTGCTGTTTGAACACTTGGATTTTGATCTGCTTTTGGGACAAAGTCCCTGGGCTTCTTTTTTCTTACCATCCTTCCTAGAATTTCACACCCATATACTTGGAGCTGCTACTCCACCAAGTATTGACTTTAAAATTTTATATATTTTCTTTCTAACAGGAACAATCTGAATATCACACTTCCTTCTTGTAAAAGTAAGGCAGGGAACAAATGTTCTCGGGCATTAATTACAGCCAGATTATCTGATATCAGGATCCCAAAAGCAGATTTTTTAATATGCAGTATAAAGTGCGAAAAGGAGACGAGGAGGGAGGGGGTAAGAAAAAATCTCTTTGTTTTCACTTCACTGTGAAGCCATTTGGAACCTGTTAGCTGAGCACAACAGCCCCAAGATGCTCCTGATTAATAGCAATTACAGTGATGCAGCAACTAACCCAGCGACATGATCGGCACCGCCTCGCCAACACTTTTAATGACCTCTGAGAAGTTTAACTCGGCCGGCGTTCCACGGAATCCACCAGGAAATTGGAAAATGTTGGGGATGCTTTGAGCCCCGCCGCCGGCAGAGCCGGAGCCTCCGCGCACGCTGTGTCACTGCTGGCAGAACCAGCCAGCAAGAGGTTCCTTCGTGTCATTCCTCAGATGACAATATCCAGATCCATGGAGCCAGGCTTGAGGATAGAGCTCTGGACACATAGAGGCGTCTGCTTTATTAAATCTGGGTTGTTGAGCTCCAGCTCCAGCCCGGTGGACCCTAAATTTTTTTTTGGTGGACGCATCACAGAGCACGTCTTTGCATAAAAATTGTCCTGCAAACCTCTCCCACCGCTCGTCTGCATCTGGCTGGAGCTGCTGCTCTTTGCAGACCAAGTTTGCTCCTCACTGAAGCTCTCAGAGGAGTGGCAGAGGCTTCCCAAGCCGCCTCGAGTCTTGGAGTCTTCCCAAGCTCCACCCAGAGCAGTTGGAGCAGGTCTTTGACCAGCAAAAGTGGTTTTATTAATTAGAGCTGGGTGTGCGAACGTCATAAATAAGGATTATAAACAATGCCTATATGAAATGTGAGTGTAAATACAGCAAGGTACCTGCCAGGTCCTCAGCTGAGTGGGCTTTGCTCGTGATGAGTATCAGCTCCCAAAAAATGTTCTCCTGCCTTCAGAGGGAATATTTGTAATACAAAAGGCTGGCTCCACCTGCCTGTGTATACAAATGTGCTGCAAACACTCCTGCTGCGAGAAAACATGAGAAGTTAATAAAAGAAAGTTATATCTTATTACTATGGAATTGAAAATTTTAACTCCTTACTCGGTTTTAATAACGCGGCTCTGCGCTGGCTTTAAAGTTTGGTTTAAAAATGACCATTTTCTGCCTTATTTAGACTCGGTGCCTCAGCAAGAGAGCTGGGAGGCACAACCATTTAGAGAAGTTCAAATAACTCAACTGGCCGTGACCTGAACTAAAACTAATAGTTTGTGTTTGTGATGGCTACGAGAGCAGCATCTGGCTTACATTTAAATAGAAGGCTATTCAATAAAGCCTGTGCTTCTCCAAACTGCACAGAAGCAAAGATTAATTATTGCAACTAATGACATTTCGGCCATTCGTGCACCCAAGGGAGAAAGCCAACCCCTGCCCCAAGAACCAATAACAGCAAAAATCTTGCAGAAAGTCCCCACAAGGGAGAAACCCCCAGAATATATTGTTGTTCCTCATTTTCTGCCCAGGCAGCCTAACCATGGAATTAAATATAATTTTTACCAGCAAATTCTTTTTTTTTTCTTTTTTTTCTTGTTATCCTCCCAGAGGAGAACCCAGAGTTTCAAATGGGCTTTTAATAGCAACGCTCTGAGAATCCAGCCTCTGTGTCTTGCAGCGTCTTAGGGAGATCATGTTTCACATTTCACTCATTCCTCAGTGTGTTGGCACAGCCTAACACTGGCTTCAGACATTTGGTATTTGAAACAGAAAATCTTGGTGTTTCATTCCTTGCCTCACTTCTCCCTGTGTTTCTCCAGCATCATATAATATTGACAGCCCCTGCCTGGAAAGAAAGGCCAGGTTCTCTCGTTTATTCAGCTGCAGGCTTTAAAAATGGAGAATAGGGGTTTTGTTCAGGGGAAAGAGCAACTGCCAGTGAACTTTTTCCTTCTTTACATAAAAGTGGGATAGCACAATAAACAATGGTAAGAGAAGTGGGACCCGAGGTATGTATACGTATATGTCATATTTTTTAGCTGACAGGTTTTTCAGTGCCCAGGTTTCAGGGTACAAATCTGCTCCCGTTTGTGTGAGTGATTTATGTCCTCTCACACAATCTCAAGACTTGGGCAGGGAGGGATCTGGCCATAGGCATGGCTCATGTTGTGGTGAGTCACATGCTGGAGCACGTCCGTGACCACACTGGTGTCTCCAGGGCTTTCAGGAGCAAGAACATGCCCAGATTTGGGGGGAAAAAAAGGAGATGAGAAAAAGAAGATACAGAAACCAGCCATCTTAACCACAAGTGGAAAAAATTCAGTGGTAACGCCTATCTGGGAATTTTGTCCATGATTACGTGTGGGGCGTTATTCCTAGAATCAGGAACCACTGAGATCTTCTGGCTGTTCTCCCGCGTGGATCAATTCTGTAAGGAGGTTTGTCTCCTCTTCCACTCCAACCAAGGCACTTTTCCTGGGGCAACCAAAGCGGACTTTTATGATTGGAAGTGTTTTTAGGTAAATGTCTGCATGGTTTTACTCTTTAATACGTCATTTCTTGAAGCAGTGCCTTGGCATCCAGAGATGACTCCTGCACCAACACCCTTCATGTCTTTCCTGAGCTCTCTGGGGATCATCCCCAGGGTCTGTCAGAGTCTTTTCCTCACCCTGCCATGATGGGCAAGAAATGGAATCACACTGTTTCCCTGTGGGTGTGAAACTCAAATCTCTCATTCAGGGGTTGGAGATGTACCCAAGAGGGGGGGGAAATTCCTGAACTAGAAGAATTGGGGGCTCGTTTTCTTCAAAGTGGGTCAAGTTTTCCCTTCAATGCTCAAAGTACCGAAATGAGGGGATGGTGCATCCAAAGCTCCCTCTCCACTGTGGGTTAGTATTGACAGCCCTGAATTTGCTTTACATGGAGGCTTCAAAAAAAAGAAATATCCTGGGGAGGTCTGAAACGCTCCTTTGTAACCACAGCAGGCTCCAGATGAGGCCCTGAGATGTTCCTCTGGGGAGCTCTGGGTGCCCAGAGGGATCCAGCTCATCCACGGTGCCTGTGGGGAGGAACGGTTTGGAAACCGCACCTCAGTCTGCAGGTGAATAATTGCATTTCCAAATGCCCAACTGAGCATTTAATTTATAACGTATTTTGGGAAGGTGATGGAATTTTGCTGAGATTTATTCCAATTAAAAAATGCCTTTTAACCAAAAGTTCCCAATGATCACTTTCCACTGCATTTGTGGGCATGATTCTTTTTTCATAAAGTCTTATACCCTAAATATATCAATTTGGGGCTGCAAAGAAAAGGTCTAGGTTTGAAGATTTAGGTTAAAAGAGAATTCCTAAAAACCAAAATGTTTTAACAAAACTGTATTTATTGTCAATGAGCTAAAATTACTTCGGGCAGCATCCTTCAGAAAGACAGTTGAAAGAATAATTTGACATTAGAATGCCATCATATAATATATTGATTTTATGTGTTTGTATTTAAATTTTGTGTTCATATTTATTCAAAGCCTGTGCTTTTTAATACTATGTAAAAATCACATCACAATAAGATTTAAATATCAGATTGTTCTTTTTCCCTTCTTTTACTGAAAATATGGGTTAACTTACAATATGCCTTTTCTAATGTCAAAAAATAAAGTATTTAAGAGGTCCAGACTAACTAACTAGAGGAAAAAAAATTAAAATCCAGAGGCTCTTACTGAGCATTGTCCAAAAATGTGGCTCTGGAGCACTTCCTTTCTTTGATATTTGGGAACTGGAATGAAATGGAAGCTGTGATCAGCACATCCAAAGGCAGGACAAGCTCTCGGGTTCCAGGGGCTGCTTTCTGGAGGTCTCTGTCTCAGATATGGATCACATTTCCTCCTGTTTACATGTAAGAAGGTTGTGAAGATCTGCAATTTCGAGATACATCTGGTTCTCGCATCAAATTAAACAGCGACCCAAGCCCGAGCACCGGGGCAGATTTTAAAATGTAGGAATGAACGCGTGTTTATACAGAATTTGCATTAATGCTTCCTAGGGTTTATTTTGAAAGTGAAGAAAGAACATTGCATGGTAGGCAACTTAACCCAAACAATATCGGTTTAAAGTTAAGGCCATGCTCCTTGGAATATTTTCCTAGTGTTTTGAAGTGTCCACTTGAAGAGGGAGCAGGGAGGAGGTGGAGGGGGGGGGGCGAAGAAAAGGACTGTTCTGTCTTCTGCTCTGTGTTTGGCCTGGCTCAGTAGGGCTATTGCTGTTGCTCATCTGGTATGGATTAGTCCTTCTCTCTCACACTCTGTCAACTTGGGTGTTCTGCACGCAGGCTGTTCCTGCAGGGGGCTTGGGTTTGCTTTTTTTAACGGCAGGAAGTGCCCCGCTCAGACCACATGTGAAATTGTGTGGGAACAGTGGGGGGGGATGAAAGAGCCCCATCAAACATACCAAAAGTGTGGGTGGAGAGACAGGCAGCGTAAGAGGAGAGATACCAGCTGAGTAATTTCACCTCCTGGGCTGCCCAGGCTGGGGACACGGTGGAAGTTTGGCTGCCTTGAGAGTGGCTGCTGCTGGTGACATCGATTTCCAACGTTTTATCATCTCGGGGGCTGTTGGGAGTGTGAGGGATTACAGCTGCCGCTTAATTTGTTCTAAATTTCCTGCGAGCCTCACCAGACATGTACAGGAAATAGGCAGTAAATGTTTAATAGGTAATACCTGACTGGACAATTAACAGGTGCTGTCACACTGAAAAGCCAAGCTGGGCTCTCTGGGTGCACCTTGGGGACGTGGGCATCCCCCACCAGCACTGTGGTACCCAGCCTGAAGTCCCTCACATTCCAAAATTCATCCATTCCCACATCCAGGCACAGATTCACAAAGATGTTTTTTCTTTTTAAAGCACTCACTGATGATTTTGCTGTTTCCATGAATAAATGTCACCACAGAAGCTGGTCCAGGCTTCAGCCCTTGTATTTATTTCACGCACAAATTCCACCCTTGCGTTTCACAGCCTGGAAGAGGCAAATCCAATGCTCATCAAGAGACAGAAAATTGTAACCTGGCTCTCCACGTCAGAACAAATTCCTGTCTGTGCTGTCACCTCAGCTCTACCAGGGACCAGCAGATACCCTCCCAAAAAATTGCAAAGGGCAGGATATATTAAATGATCTTTTCCCTTCTGGACTTTCTCAATTCCTGGCAATCAGCAGGTATGAGGTTTCCTGCCCTGGAGTCTGTATCTGGACTTTAATAGTCGTTGATGGATGTTGTTTCTTCATTTTCAATTAATTTTTACTTCTGCTCTCCATAAAATCCCGCGGCAATGAGTTCTACAAGTTAATAGTGTGTTCCGTGAAAAGTGCTCAGACTTGGTTTAAATCTCAATATTAAAGGTGACTTTAATTCTATGCTGTCTTTTTTTCTCCTCAGTAGAAGGTTATTTTAAAATAAATTTTCCATGGGACTGCCAACACCATGGAAATCAGGTAACGTCAATCAGGCAGAGTTCCTGGGATTGGCTTCTCTGCCTTAACGTGACAATCAAAATTTAAAATATTTTTATCATCATACAATTTCTATTTTTATATGATTACTTCTATTACAATCTGTGATATTATAACTTCTATTACACCTCAATTATCTTGCTGCAATTGCAGCAATCTTTTGCAATTTTTCATTTATCGGCAGATAAAATACTAGGGAACAACCCCTTTTCAACTTTCAGCCTTCCTTACTAGTTATAAGCCTGCAATTAAGCTCTGATTGTTCAGAATAATTGTATTTCCAATTAAGGCAGAATTAGGCTAATTGAAACGCTATTATTACCTACAGAGCAATATTGGTTTAATATGTTTGGCCAACACAAATCAAGCCTCTCCTTCGGAATTTGCTTTTTATTAAGTTCAAGTCCAATCGAGTTCAAAAGCTCCTCCTGCAAAGCCTCGCTGTCCCCTAATAGTGCATGACTAATGTCTTACACTTGGCTTTCCTATAAATTGCTCTCTTTACTGAGCAATTTCGGTGTCAATACTCAGACATCCTTATCAGCACTTGATGTTCGTGTAAACCAACTCTCGTTAATGACTACAAGGATGGGGAGGGGGGGAGAAAAGTAACATTGCCCAGACCTCGAGGCTCCTGCTCCATCTGAACTTTGAAGTCCAGCTGTTAATAGCAGCGTTGACTACTTACATAAAAATGTGCAGTAAACTGCGCTGACATTGTCTGATTTCCAGGGATTGCTTTAAACCATCACAAAGGGCTGGAGCTCCCACCCTTTTCTCATCTCTGTCACTCAGGGTGATTAACGCTGCTCCTCGATACCCAGGCCATTGTCCCAGCCTGAAAAAAAAGTAAACATTTTTACAGTTGGGAGCAAGAAAAATTTCAAACAAGTCCCCTTCTGCCTGAAAAAAGGGATCCCCAGCTGCTGTTTATTATCTCTCTGTTTACATCACACATGTGCATGTGGAGGACAAAGTAGTTCAATAAATTACTCCTGGACCATCGGCTTGGCCGGTCCAGGCTGCCAGGAACAAAAGCATTTAATGGTTTGTTGAATGTCTCTGAGTGCTCCTACGGTCATTTTTAACTCTCACCAAGTAGTTGATCTGATTTCATCTGCTTTAAACTTTGTTCAGGGCTCAGAATGTTTTTCTTCTTATAGCGTGCAGTAAAATAAATTATAGCCGTGCTCTACGATTGAAGCAGTTAATGGGGTGGATATCACACTGGGCTATCTGACTTGGGGATGTGGATTCTCACCCTGGAATTCCCTACAGCTTCCATGAGATTTGGTAAAGTTCCTAACTCCTCATTTTTGCACTCAGCAATTTACCCGATATCTCCATTCCTGAGTCTCTTTTGTTGGAGAATACCTTCTTTCCAAAGGAAGAAATATTTTAAAAATGAACAATAACGACAATAAGTAACACTGTCTGAGAGGTTGTGCACACACGCTCACACCCACTTGGCCACCTCTCCAGCTTTGAAAATGGTTGGAAATTCCTCGCATTTTTTTATGCTTTAAGTCCCTGTTCAGATGTGATCTTGGCTGTTCTTCTGCACACAACCTGCAGCTGGGCACTGGGATTTCTCCTGTGGCCAGAGGAGTGTGACTGCCCCTCCCAAGCTCTTTCCACACCATCCCTGCTGCCCCTGCTCCCCATTCAACACTGAGCACCCATTTCTGGCACAAATCCATAGAACAATGATCTCTGTAAAGAAATAAAACCTCAACATCTGAAATCCCCAACCTCTCTCTTCCCAGTCCTTGCATTTTCCGGGGGAGCTGTTCCCAAATAAATCCAGGTCCTTGCCTACAGGTGGGACAGCACCCACATTATCCTCAGTGGTACCCCTTGCACAGAAACACCAGGTTTTTTTCTCAAACAGTGAGAAGATCTGGGTTTAACAGGGTCACTTCTGAGTGTTTATTTTTTGCCTGGATGATTCCAGAGATCCCTTTGCAGCAAAGCCTCCTCAGAGCTCGGTAAATAAAGATTTGTAGTGGAACTTCTCAAATCAAATCAGCTTCACCACCACAGGAACTGCTCCATAGCCTGGGCTGTGCAAAACCAAGGTGCTCTGGGATCAGTTACCATAAATCCACATCCAAGCCCTACATCTTATCATACACCAAAATCCATCCAGAGAGTTCATGTGGTATTAACATCAACAGTCCACCTCCCTTCCACTTGCTGCCATCCCAGTAAAAAGCTGGGAAGTTCTCTTGGTGGTCTCTCAGAACAATAGACTGCCAAGTCTGGGATATATTTGTAAATGCACTACAAAATACCACCAGAAAATTCCCATTAGGAACTTAAAACCTGGAATATCATTGCAGAAAGCAGCTCAGATGAGCTTAAATCTGTGTTATTTGCAAGCACTCTGGTTTACTGCTGCTGGGAGTGTTTCAGGAACACGGCATCTCTGGAAGACTTTGTGGAATAAAGATGAAAAAGCCACAATTTGGAGCCTGCTGCCTCAACAGCATCACCTCAGTGCAGTGCTTACACAAAAAGATGTCCTTGTTCTGATACAGGCAGAGAAAGAACAGTCAGAGGGCAGAAAACCCCAACAACCTGCAGGTTTATTTAGGCTTTCAAAAGAGAGCAGCAGTTCATCTTTGTGCCACTCTGAAATCCCTGCTCACCTTTCTTTGGATGTGTTTGGACGTTGTGTAAATGTCACACCACAAGGAATCATCAGCCATGGAAGCAAAAAGGAGCAGGAATTTCCCACAGACAGCTTGTTCTGGTGCGATTTTCCAACCCAGGTTTCCTACCTCAAGAAATGTGGGTATTTTTATAAGCCCCAGGAACCAGATGAACTCTGGGAGGATCCTCTGACTGAAAACCAAGATTTTTTTTAGGTTCTCCAGTGACCACGTTGCACTGAAGTTGCACCAAGCCCGAAGTTACACAGTAGTTGCAGTCACTCAAATAAAGACACTGACTTGCTTGATTCATTTTTGGCTAAGAGCAATCCCTTGTACATTCCTACCTTTCACCCCTTCTTCATTAAGTGGAAAATCCAAAGTTTCCTTTAATCAGGTTTGAGCTCGGGCTGATGTGATGTGTACTGACCGAGACAGTGGTTTTCAAAGACGTCGGGAACATCTGGCCTGGCGGCTTGGCAGGGAGCCCAGCAAATTGCCAATCCCAAGGCCCAAGTTCACAGGCAGCTTTGGGGCTCTCATCCCTGTAACAAGCGAGCCCTGAGGGCAGGGGAGGTGCTGCTGCTCCTCCCTGCTCCATCCTGTACCTATTTAATGCATTACAACACCATCCTGCTGCTTTGCTACCTGCCTGCTCTGCTCATCCCAGAGGAGAGGAGGATCCTCCTCCTGCCCATCCCAGCTCGGCCGCACTGACCGTGCCCTTCCCACCCTTCCTGCTGTGTCCCACCAGATGCTGCCAACTCCCCGGGAGCAGCTGGGACAAAGGAGGGCAGGGACGGCACCCAGCGCGTCCCTGTCCTCTGCCCAGCAGGTCCCACCGTGCCAGGCTCTCCATCTGCCTCTCCTGCCCCCACAGACAGCTCCCTGGGGCTCCCGGGGAGGCTGTGCCTTGCACGGGGTTGAACCCAGGTCTCCAAACTCCCAGAGGAGCAGCCCGAGCAGGAGCCCAGGCTGACGTTTTGTCAGCGAAGCCCGCCTGGCCGGCACAGCTGCTGCAGATGTTCTGCAGACGGAAAACATTTGCATCCACTGCCGTTTATGGCCCCATGCATGGTTTGAAAGCTAAATCTGAGATGCTTTGCTGGTGTGAATCAATTCTGATCCAGCAAGTAGATCCATCCACTCCAGAAAATGGGGTAGTAAGACTTCAGATGCAAACTAAGGTTGGATCTCACTGCGAGAAACCTTGAGTATCATGACCTGGTTGAGATTGCCTCCTTTTTACTGGGCTGTTGGCTGGAGCACAAAATTTTAACCAGTCAAAGAATGAGCAGATCTCTTTATTCTCTATATATGTCGCTACAACATACCTTGCTTAGGGTAAAAGCAGTGTCTGTCTACACACAGGTGAAAATCTCTGAAGGTAGAGACTTGTGTGGCTTTCACTGCACGGAAAATGGATGTGGAGAGGGCCATGGTCAAACGAAATGTTTGTTTGTTAGAAAACAAAACATCGCACGGCCCTTTAGGGATTAACACCAAGTTGTCTTGAAATGGTTTGTGAGGTGAGGGAGACAAGCGGCCAAGGGGAAAGAAAACGTTTCCAAAAACCAGTGACCAATCACCAAGAGAACAGCGCGTCTCTGTCCTGACCTCCCGTGAGCTCTGAACTCTGCTGGCACTGTCCAGCCCCATTCCCTGAGAAACACGAGGCCGAGGGAGAAAGTCATCTTTGTTTCATGCAATATTTACATTGGAGAAGGGAAAGTCTTTTGTATATTGTCACTGACCTTTGGAGGGAGGGGGGCGATTGTAATCAGGTTTCAGGATCGCAATTTTCACAGCTGCACATAATAATTTGATTCAGGTATTTGATTCACGGGCTGAGGCTGAAAACCCCTCTAGAACCAACAACTGCTCTGCTTTCCCACAGGCTCTGCACAGAGATACCCTCGACCTGGGCACAGGCCATGAGTGGAAACATTTTGTGCTAAACGCTGGAAGAAAAGGAAAAGGAATAAAGAAGTTCCATAAAAATGCCTGGGCCTGGTGATCTTTTGTGCCTGATGAATTTTTTTTTAATTTTTTTTTCTTCCAAACAGTCACAAATGAAAAGGAAGAGCTAATAGGAGCTTGGCTCCATCTCCTCTTCCTGAGACAGAGTGGGGTCTACAGAATTTCCTGCTCCTGGGCAGCTATCTTAGAAAGGCTTAAAAACACAGCCGGGTCCAAGAAAAATCAAAGGGCCACGGCTGAAAAGGGATACAGAATTTCCAGATCCTAGGGTGGGAGCGGCATTGATGCGGCAAACGCTGTGGCGGTGGAAAAAGGAAGCAGGTTCAGTGTAAGATTTCACGTGGATGGCCTTTGGTGCCTGGGCAGCGTGAGGGGGACTGGGGGTGGAGAGGGGGCCTGCACGGGGGACAGGAAGGATTCAGGCTCCTCATTTCCTCTGCAGCAAAACATGGGCACTTACGGCTTTTAACAGTGCCCTACACAGCAAAAATGTGTAATGGTAAAAAATTCAGGCTTAAAACTTTTGTCCCTCCGGTGTTGAAGCTTCAGAGTTATCATATGCAGCCCGTTCTGTCTGTAGGATCTCCCACAAATGCCACTCTGTCCTTGCTCAAAGGGTCAAAATAAGGCTAGGGGCTTCAGAGGAAATCTTTTACACCCAAAAGATTACAGCTGCCTGTCCTAGCTGGAAAACTCTTTAGTCACTCTTTATGTGTTTTTATATTTATCTGTTTTCACGCCTGCAGTAGGTGTGTTCAACTGTGCGGCTGCGACGGCTCAGGATGGATTTTTAAAAACAAAACCTCAGAATTGAAATTCACCCTTTTCTGCAAGCAAATCTCATGCCCCACCAACACCGTGTTAGGGGGTCTGATTCACATCAATCAGAAAAAGAAAGAGCAGAGAAGTGAGTGAAGCAGACACAAGATCTGCAGTCACAGAAAACTCTCAAGGATTTCTACGTACTTGGATGTAAATTGTCACAACAGGGCTGCAAATCCCCAGGAACTCTGAATCCTGCCACATCACCCACCTCAACCCTTCCCCTCTAACAAAAAAATGCAGGGTTTTTTTTTTTTTCCATTAAATATGTGTCTGAAGAAGCATTCCCTCGTTTTGAAATAAATCCTGTGGAAATGCTCCAAACCTCTAGCAGTCAGTGGGAGGCAGAGAGGTCGGGTGGTCAGCAGAGATGTGCAGCAGAGCCCGTGACCTCTGAGCACCTAGTTTGCCATTTATATCCTTGCCTTCCCACGTTTTAGGCATCAGGGATAATCTGGAATGCGCCCCTCCTGTCCTCAGAGACAGATGGCAGCGAGGAAGCAGGTTGGAAGAAAGGAATAATAAATATCCCAAGGTGAGTAAATGTCTTGGCTTCGGGCAGCTGCGCCTGGGGTTTTTCTCAGGGTGCACAAATGTCCCTGCCTTTACTGGGCTGGTTCCTAGACCCGCTAAACTTTTTTATGATGTGTTTCCTGCACTGTCTGGCCAAGGGTCAGGGATGTTAAGTCCCGGGGGAAATCTGGAGCTGAGAGCCCTGCATGATCGGGGGGTGATAAGGCAGACCGGAGGGCTGGGTGGGGGCTGGAAGGCAGAGTTCAGTTTGCAGGGCAGAAAGGGCCGCGCAAAGTTCCTTTGTTAGCGAAAAGGGGTATTTATCCCGATTTTTGGGTGACTCAGACGTCAGCTTACCCCCACTGCCACATTGAACCTCTGCGGATGGTGGCTGAGCAGCAGCTGGAGATAAAACACACCCCGTTTGAGGAGTCCCCTTTCTGCCAGGAGCTCTGTGAGCACCACAAACCGGGTTCCACCACTGGAGGGGAGAGGTTGGACCACCTGGGGGATGATGGCAGGTCCCTGCTTTGGGGGCAGCCCTGTGCTGTGACACACCCTGAGTGATGGCCTTTGCCAGAAGTGCTGCTGAGCCATCCACCAGCTGGAAATAGCTGGAGCAGGGCAGCCAGCTCCCTGCTCCCATCCATCCCCTGTCAGGAGGCACAGACCTCGGGCAGAATTCGTGTTTCCACTGCCTGAAGGGCATTATGTACAGAGAGAATTTGGGGAAACTTGTCTGCCCTTCATGGGGCAAAGTTTGCATCCCAAACTGGGCACCACAGGCGGAAGAAGGGTGATTCCACAAAGCAGTGCTGTGCAAGAGTTTAGGAAAAATGGAGGAAAAAAAAAATTCATCAGAGCCAAAGAACGCTCCATGGAGCTGACATGGGAGGCTGAAATAAGATAGGCAGTTTGTAATTACTTACATTGGGATGTGGCCAGGACGGGGAGGTTAACATCACAGCTTCACAAGGACTGCAGAAGCAGCTGAGGATCTCTCCGAGCCGAGGAGACACGCAGGGAGCTTCCCTGAAACCCCCTCCTGGCTTGGGCCATCACATCCCAATCCTGCGAGCCGAGGCCGGGAGGAGCAGGATCTGATCCGTGCTCAGTGACATGCCAGAACCAAATAAACAAACAGAGGGGCTCTTGCTGCTCAGCCCAGGGCTCTTGGGCTCCTGCCACGGAGTTGTCACTCTTCCTGACAGCGAGCATCTGCCCGGGATGGCTCACCTTTGGAAAAGAGAGCATGGGAGGGACACAGGGGTGCAAAGGCAAAAGCAGCTGCAGCCCACGAGCATCCCACAGCACAGCAAAGGGAAGGGAGAGCTTTAAAAACTTCTCTCAGCCAGCAGATAATCAAGATTTTTTTCAATTCTTTTTTTTTTTTTTTTTAATAAATTTATTTCAAGAAGCATCTCTGAGTTCATCCCACCTGCGAGGCAGGCTGGAAGCACAAGGCACTGGGTATCTCCCTGCCAACACTGGATTTTATGGCAGCTCTTAATTTGACCCTAACCAGACTCAGAGGCAATAATTCTGGAATGTTTCCCCTCCAGAATAGACCGTACCTCAGGTTTTTCTTGGAACTCGGTTCCATTAAGAGCAATCCTGCTCTTTAGAGGCAAAACCTGGACTTTTATTTCCTGCTAAGAGCTCAGGTGTTCGAGCCATGGGCTAAGATGCCAGTGGTTCACCTCCTTGCTTTGATTTAAGTGCCTGCAGCCTGACAGAAGGAGCACAAAAAACGCCGGGAAAAACAAAGGTGGCAAAAGGACCACGGACATTCCTTCTGTCCATTAAACCCCATGAAGGGAGAGGGAGAGAAAAGGAGGCTTTGGCAAAAGACCTTTAGCACATGTTCAGAGATGCACAGATGAGCTCTCGACCAGTCAAAATAGGAAATACCACCCTTTAAAGCTGGATGTTGTAAGGTCTGAGGAGCTTTGTGAAGCTGCCACCGAGCGCTGAGCGGAATGGAAAAATCATTCCTAAAGCAAATCTCTGGGGATTTCTGGGAAAATTGGCTCACCCACTGATTTTTGCTCGGTTCTTGAGGTGACTGGTCTTAACCCTGGCAAGGACTTCAATCTGCTCACTTAATCTGGCTGCAGAAAGCACTGGATTGCAAAGGGCTGAGATGCTGTTTAGGTCATTTAGCTCCACTTTTTCTTTCCCCCCTGTTGCAAGCTGAGCCAGCCCTTTTTGTTCACTTGAAAAGCTTCCTCTGTCTTCAAGGGCCCTGTGGAAAAGTCTTATTTCTTCCCCCCCAAGTGACAGATTTCGAAGCAATCTCAAAGATATCTTGTCCAACACAATTACCCTCCACAAATCTGACCTTGACAGAGCTGAGGCAAAGTGTGATTTTTAACCTCAAGCACTAAAACATGTCAGGAGAGTTGTACTTGTGGCGGAAAAACCTTGAGGTGGACAGAATTTATGGAGAAGAGACGTTGAAAGTTTTAAATTCCAGATGTGTGAAGCTCCAGCCATTTGGTGAACGATCTTGGAATTTTGGGCCGTTTTTCAAGCAAGGATTTCAGCCTCAGGAATCTATTCAGAATGTGACCCAGCTCTTTAATTGTTTGTAATTTATGCAAATAGTTTGTTCTCATCCTAGGATACGGGACGTTTGCTGCTTCTTAAAATCATGGAAGGAGGCAAATCAAGGAGCATCCCTGTATTTCTACCAAAGAATCCCCCATAAAATATCACTCAGCTTTTTAATTTATTGAGGAAACACGGAGATGATGCGTTGCAGAAAAAGCTTTTTACATTTGAGTCCCTTTAACCTCTGGGATTGTTTTAGGCTAAATATGAGGGGTAAGGAATTCACTGGGACAGTATTGATTTCTGCCTCAATTCCTGCTTCAAATATTTAACTTGATTCTAGTTCCCATGAATCTTGGTAGGATGTGAGTCTATAACAGCAGAAATATGTGTTGTAAAGTAAAATTGTTCCATACCGTGGGAAAAGGAAATCAGGGAATCCAATAAAACAAGAATGGTTTGTATCTAGGTGGGGTATATAATAAACTAAAAAGGGTAAAGGAGATTAAGGTAGACAAAAGAAAAAAAAAGTTATTTAAGGAATGATTTTTTGCCCTTTAATCTTGGGAGCAGAAACATCTTTCTGCTGGGACTAAGGCCATTTTCCAGACCAGCCATGGGAGTAATTTTGGGACAGCAAAGGCAGCCAGACTTTGTCTTCTTGACTGTCTCTGGCTTTGTCTGTTGCAGAAAATATTTTGCTTTTAGGTGATGCTTTTCCACAGCTGGTTGCTCAGAGCAGCCTGAGCTAGCACAGCAGATCCAGCTTCGATTGCCACCTGGAAATGAGGGAGGTGGGATTTTTCAGAGGAAGCAGGGATGGCAGAAAAGTTTTGGGGTGAAAACACATGGGCCAGACCAAAAAGTGAGTCCCTGCTCTCTGACATTCTCAGCCTGAGAATGGGAATGACAAATTAGAGGCATGAAAAGAAGCGGGAATGTGACAGCAAGGGAGGGGAACGGGGTGCAATGGATGGCTTAATTACAGCCTGTACTGATGGACAAATTGCACCTCTGGACTGTTTGGCTCCTTGTGTCGGCAGAAGGATGCTTGGATCCTTGTCAAGGAAAACTGAAGGATGGCTCCCAGTTGGACCATGCAAATAATCGGCTGGCCCCAGCCTCCAGCACTGGGCCCTGGACCTGGCAGAGCCCCCAAGCCCCCAGGTCCCTGGGGCCCCATCAGTGGGAAACCAAAAGGATGTGAGGGAAAGGGTCAGGCAGACTTCAAAGGAGACGTGGACTTGGTTTGAAATTTAACCCCTTTGGAGTTTAAATTTCTTCCAGGTCTCCACATGGCCAAGTGGCCCTGTTTGCTTCCAAGCAGCCCGTGGGACTGTCCAGCAGGAGCTGCGAACACCCCAATATCAAATAGGGGGGTTCCTGGATTTCTCTCCTGGTGGTCTTCAGTGATACATCCCAAAATTTGCTTCCATGACCCAAAAGCTGCTCCTGAGGAAAATTGCTCTGGGGCTGTGGGAATCTGACCACCACACTGTGGGGTTTCTGTGCAGGCAGCTCTTACTCCAGCAGCTCATTTATATCCAGCATAAGATAAGCTGTCATTATTAAACATCCCATGACTTTAATAAATAAGGTTTCCTGAAGGAACCAGTGATATTTCAGCAACAAAAACTGTCTTTTCTCAGGGTCGGACATGAAATACAGCATTGACCATGACCTGGTGTAATTCTTCCTGGTGGCTCTCGCTGGATCTTCTGTGGTCCTGACCCTTTAGTGCAGCAGTTGAGGCTGCTCTGCCTCCGCTTTCTCCTTCTCCAGTGTGCCCCAGGACATTTTGTCCCCTTTGCCTTCCCAGCCTCCTCAGAAAAAAAAATGCCACAGCCTTCCCACCAGGGCTGGGGAGAAACAAATTGGTGGGGAAAAAGGAAATGCTAAAGGCAGATGGGTTCTCCCTTCCTTGGGAGGAGTTCCCACCCCAAGGTGCGGAGCAAGAACAGCAGGACTCAGCCCTCGTGCAACCCCAATACCAAAACCCGCTGTAAATTTAGAGAACGGGCTTGTGGAATGACCCCCAAATGACTTTTGGCGTGGACAGAAAGCATGTCCTGTAAACTGAGGGGGAATGAAACTGTGTCCTCCTCACAGAGGGCTTTTGCTTGGTTTTGAGGCACATTCCTCAGCCTTCAGCACCTGGGCTTGGCACGGGTGTCATCCTCCAGGGGTAGTGTTTTCCACTGGAGATGCAGACCACAGGAAAAGAGAAAAAAATATAATTGTTCTTGATCTTTCTCCCAAAGAGCAGTTTCCTTCAGAACTAGCTCTCGTTAGAAAACTTATTTTCCAAAATGAAATTATTCAGAAATATATTTTCCATTCTTTTTTATCTTAGGCATCCTGGCTTTTTTGTGTATTCCCTGCATTTTGCAGGTGACTGTGCTATACCAAAAGCAGTAAAACCTCATGCTCTAAATAGATTTTTGTTATGCAGCTACTCCTCTTGTTCAATTTTAATATAATTCCTTAAGATTTCTAATGAAGAAAGTCATTGTCTTTGGTGTTGTAGTTAAACAAAAAATTGACAGCTATTTGTCTTCTATCATTCTAAAATATAAAATCAGTCTCATGATCCTTTCTGCCTACATCATTAATGCATCAATCAATCAATCAATCAATCAATCAATCAATCAATTATTATTATTAATAATAATAATAATAATAATAATAATAATAATAATAATTTGGGTTGGAAGGGACCATGTAGTTCCAACTCCCTGGAATGGGCAGGGATAATATTCCACCTCTAACTGTATTTGTAATTAAGGAGTCCTAATTATGCATACAGGAACCTACAATGTATTTGTAATTAGAGATTTCTAATTATGAATGCAGTGACCTACCTTTCCATTTTTTATGGAAAATCTGAGGAATTCCCAAACAATAGAAATTGGAAAGCCACCACAAAGAAGTGGAGAATTGGGATTTAGGGGTGTAATCCATGCCACCAAGACAGACACATGTGGAGCTGGAAGGGGCAGGGCTGGATTAGGAGAAAAAGGATCATCCTTTATAAGGTGAATTCCATGTAAAAAGCTGTAATCCTTCAATTAAGGAAAAACAAAGTGCATTAGGTGCAATATATGTCAGGAGGCTGAAAAGGGAAGCATTTTAAAAATCATGAAGTGGGGAAAATCGTGGTTGCCCAGCCCATTACTGTGGTGTTAATTAAGATCCTTGGGCTGGAGGCCTCGGAGACACACGGAAGGGAGTTCTCCCAATCTGAGATGAACAAACCCTGCATCTATGGAGACTTGGGAGTGGGAAGCCAACCAAAACTTTAATCCCTGATTAAAAAGGAAAATAAAAACAAAGAAGGAAAACCCGTGGGTTTTCTTAAATGTGTTTACACAAATACACACATGCAATTGCTTTGTTTTAACTGCTAATGAAACAGGATCCACAGGCAGAGCTGGGCCTTTTAGTCATAAATCCATGTACAGTAGCCCTGTAATCCAGAATTTCATGCTCAGGGTAAAGGTGGACCAGCCCTACCATGAGTCACACACAGTTTAAAATCCTGGGAGAGGCTGCACGAGGGACAAGCTGCAAACCAAAAAATTACATTTAATTCTGATTTTGTTCTTGTGTCCCAAGCCGCCAGACTTCTCACACTTCATAAGTCAGGCACATAATTTTGTAGCTGTAGAGCACATGGTCACCCTGACACTGACTGAGCTATTCAGACAGCGTTTTTCCCTTTCCTCATCCTTGTGAATGTGATACCAAACCAGTTTGGTTCACGAGTGGAAGGAGATTGTCTTTAAAAAATGGCATTTTGGCAAAGCTACTTTTGAGGCTGTCATCTGATCTGAAGCCTCGGAAAATTAAAAACTTTTGACCTTCTTTCAGTGGAGAACCTCAACTGTAAAGATCAGGAGTTCAACGCGAGGCTCCATATTTGAACATTTGCCCAATGCTCAGCGCAGTGAAACGCCCAACGCCTTCCCCTGAGCTCAGCCTGAGCTGTCAGAGCCATCCAGGACTGAAATCCCTTCCAGCCTCACCCACTGGGGACGAGTTTCCTTTGATCACTAGGGGTGAATAATCCCGGTGTGTCAGTGCTACAATTAACCCACTGTGTCCAATTCCCAGGTGACACAAATCTCTCCCGGCGCTGCTTCAGCAACTTCACCTCCAGCTCTTTCAACTGTCGGCTTAAAGCCTCGGTGCAATTGTGCAGTCAAGGAAGAAAAACACAGAGAAGTGGAGTTATTCCCTCCCAAAGCTTTTGCTGTGCTTTGTACTTCCCCAACAAGTGAATGGACCCGTATTTTTATTGACCACTACTTTATTGCTGAGGAGCATTGGCCAAAAGCAGCCCAGGGCCCAGCAGGATTTATCTGATGTCCAGCAGATGATGGATATTTCCTCCCAGGGTGGGTTATTTATTTGTCTGGAGCTGTTGGCACGCAGGAGTTTCTGACTCTTACAGGTAATTTTGAAAAATGTGGCTTGCTGGAATATGAAAGAAAGGAACATAGCAGGGCTTGGTGAACACACAGGGCCCAGAGCAAAAGGGGCACCTCCAGCTTTTAAATGCTCGTTGTGTCTTTGGTGGAGGAGCTTGAATGAAATCATTTATATGAACTGCAATATCTGGCTGACTCCACTGATCTCGATAATCAAACGCAAGAGATTTGGAGGGGAGAAGGGAAGGGGGGTGAGGGAAAGTGTGTATAATTAAAACCTTGTTCTAATCCCGCTTTGATGCTTTTGCCAGGACAGGTTGGACTAGTCAAAAGCCCCAAACATTTTAGGTAGGTTTTTGTTTAGTTTTTTTAGTTTGATTTTTTTTTCATTCTGTCAGTGACTGCGAAGCAGCAAAGTGGTTATTACCCTTATAAGGCATCAAGGTAAATATTTCGGATCCCCTGTGACTTTCAGTCTCTCCCGACTCAGTTTATTTGTTCTTGTCAGTGGACAGTGAAGTTTTGTTTGTGGAAACCAGTTGGGGCAAAGAGTGACAGTGCCGTGATTTATTTTCTGCCAGCCACCACTTCCCCCGAGCCTCTTCCCCAGCTGGCCCCCGGGCTGGGATGGGGGACACTGCCAGCCCCTCGGGGACACAGCTGTGGGGTGACCCCGCACAAACCCCGCGGCGCCAGGGCTTTTCTTTCTCTCTTCTGTCCCAGCCGTCTCAGGGCCCTGCTGCAGGCCAGTGCAAAGGAGTGACACGGCTTCACGTGGTCCTTGTGGTGTCCTCTTGGGTCTAGATTTTCCAAACAATGGGACAAGACTACCAGGAGATGTTCCTTGAGCTTTTATTGCAATATCAGCCTCATTACAGGGTGAAATAATCGAAAGGTGACAACAGCTCACGTTCTGCCAACAGCAGCCCAAGTTCTCTTTGCTACAAGGCCTTTTTGAAAGTTTTCTGACCAACGGCAAATGGTTAAGAGCTTACAGACATCTGCATAAACCAATCATTAAAACTACATGTATACCTTCTATCTAACAATGGGTGCTTGTTTTATATTTCTTGCTATTCAGGAATTTTTTATACTCTTCTATAAACAAAGCACAGGGCCTCATTATTAAACTTTTCTATTATCTTGCTTGACATATTTTCCTGCTTGCTAGGGCCTACCTCTACACAGCACAGAAACACAGTTTTATTATTGCATGTCCTCATTCCTGTGTCTTTCTATCTCTAGGCTTGCATCTACACAGCGCTGAGAGTTTTCTGCTTTTTCTGTTTCCCATAGGTTTGTCCACAGGAATTGTCCCTTGTGCTGGTGGCCCCTGGGGTGGGGACATGGAAGGTGTTGGCCCCAAGTGGCACATCCAGCTGTGCAAAAATCACTGAATCATTGGGGTTGGAAAAGACCAAAAGACATCAAGTCCAACCACTCCCCCAGCACTGCCCAGCCCCAGGTGCCACATCCACAGGACTTTTCCACCCCTCCAGGGACGGCGACTTCACCTCTTCCCTGACAGCCTGCTCCAATGCTTGATAACCCTTTCCATAAAGAATTTCTTCTTGATATCCAATCTGAACCTCCTCTGGCACAACTTGAGGCCATTTCCTCTCATCCTATCAAAAATGACATCCTCTTGTCCTTGAAAGCATGATTTCATGATCCTAAACTCCGTTGCCAGCTGGAAGCTCTTCATCTTGAAGGGACTGAGAGCAGTCGAGGCAGCGAAGGCTCAAAATGGCTCTTTGGGGTATTGTTTTGGAAAGTATGTCCTGAAAGTCTGGAATGGATGTTGAAAATGGAGCAGACCCCTTTGCAAAAATCAGCTTTCCTTTGCAAAAACTTTTGTTTAAATTATAGGAGGTGTCTGATGGAACAGACTTAAAGGAAATTGATCTGTTTAGCTTATTAAAAAGATCAAACAGAGGCTTGATTACGACACATTAAGTATTTTCACCGAGGAGAAAATAACATCTATTAAAGGTCTCTTTAATCTAGCCAAGAGGAGACAGCTGAGCTGCAACGGTGGGGAGAAAAAGCCAAATAAATCCAAGTTGGAAATGAAGCATTTCATGTAACTCTGTTCCCTTTGTGGGGAAGAACAAGGTTGGATAACAGTGACAACAAACAACAGCCACGGCCAAGGGTGTGTGATGGAAGTGATCTCAGGGAGAGCCTTTCTGGGTGATGTGGTTTGTCAGGGCCAGGGAGTGTGGGGAAAATCACTCTTGGCTCCTCTTTCTTCTTAAATTCCTTCTCCTTCTTTCATATTTTCTGATTTCCAGGAAATGTGCTGGTGGCTCCATGTCGTCTTGTTTTGCCTGTTCTTCCTTCATTTATTTATTTCTGTGCTTCCTTGGCATAAACAACAAAACCCACACCAGTAATACAGAAAGAAGCTTAAGGTTCAAATTTTTTTTGATTGAAAAACAGAAATGAATTATACTTAACAGCACATTCTGAAGGCTGAAATCTATAATTTAGCCTGACATTTTAAGTGTACATCACTTGAATTGCTGCCAGCTTTCTAGAATGATTAGGTGACTTGAAAAAGGCAAATATTTTTTCATAGGATTCCACTGAATTGGAGACACTGCTGCTGAAAAGACTTCAATAATCCTGGCTGTATTTATTTCCTAAAGCCTCACTCATCATTGTCAAAATGTTATCAGCTATCCCCAGCTTTCTCTCCAGCCCAGAATCTAATTCCAATTATTTAAAAAAAGAAGAAAAAAATCCCTTTCTGGAAATGAATCTTCTGCAGAACTCTCTATTTTTCATGTAAGACTTAATCAATTACTAAATGGAATGTATTCATTAAATGAAATGCGTTTGCCACGTAACTGTTGCACTTCAGTAAAACTCCTCTTTGTGTGTTGGAGGAGGCTCGGGAATTCAGGATGCTTCCTGGGAAGCTGGAAGCACGTGGTTCATGGGAATTCTGCAGGAACACTGGGATTTGGGGGCACGGGATGCAAATTCACAGTCGAGGATTGCATCCGAAGGAGGGTCATAGGGGGAGCAGCCCACTCCTGATTTCTTCCCCAAATCACAACTAGAAATGAAGAATTTGGTTGCAAAAACATCACCTCCATCTGAAAATCTCCAGGAAGACGGATCCATCTCACCTGGCCCCACAGCAGCAGGGGAACTTGGTGCCCACAAAAGCTGCAGTAGGTTTGTGCTCTGCTGTGCCCTTCCAGAACCTTGGCCTCTGTCATTTGTCACAGCTGGGAACCAGGCTGTGCTCCCCTGGGAAAACCACCCAGAAAGAGAATTTTGTGCCCTGGGAGAAGGAAAGTAGGAGAGGAACCAGCAAAGGAATCTCATCTTCAAGGCTGACACTTCAGGGAAGTGCTTTAGGCAGAGCCCAAACTCTCTTATTCTGGAAATGGTTTTTATTCAGTGACTTATACAGAGTAACTGTAGGGAGATAAATCCACACCTTTCCATGAGGCTCCTTAGAAGTCAAAGTTTTGTCCTCAACTCCAATGGGACTGAATTTTTTTCCCCTAAAATTATCCAAAGGAGAAGGAGAAGGGAAAGTTCAAGGCATCAGAATATATTCAGGTCTTTAGGATTTTAGTGCTGGGTGAGGGTTTGTAGCTGTCGTTTGACTGTCACCTAAAAGGAGATTGTTGGTGCTGTAGTGCTTTCCATTGTTAAAGCCTGACAGAATTAAGATGCCTTTGAGACAGCCTGGAAAATCCCAGGTTTGCTGATATCTGTGTGGCATCGAGGTCAGGTTTCCACATCTCACGTGCTGAACTCTCGGTGACTTTCTGGATCGTGTTCTCCTACAGCTGAACTTCCCCCGCCTGTGGTGGGAAAAGGTAGGGAAGGAGTCAGGGGCACCGAGGCCTCCACTGAGCACGTTTATACCTCAGGGGGGTTTAAGGAGTTCGTGCCTGCTTTTATAAAGAGTTTTTCAACCTACTTTGAACTGCCTTCAAACAATAAAGCTCCCTCTTCAGCAGCTTGGTTTAGTGGAGAGATTGACTGTATTTCCATTCTCCTTCTGCAAAGTGATAATGAAGCCAAGTTCAGAAGTCAGTGTCAAAGGGAAGAATTAGGAGAATTAAAGGGTTTAACACCATTCATCCCACCTGGATTGCTTCGCAGGCAGGAGAGCAGGTTAGTCCTCCATGGACCACAGCTTCATACAAGTCGGGCGCATTTCTATTAAAACATGCCAATGACAAAATTGTTTCGCTGAAGTTAAAATTTCTAAATAAAACTTTGAGAGTTGAACTCTTCAGCAGTGTTGTGCCAAATGCCCATCACCTGCCTTTGAAGGGCGACTCGTTCCTGATGGTGCTGGGTTTGTGCCTGGCCCATGTGAGGATCGCGATCCTCCTCCACTGACACCAGAGACACAACCAAGCCTTCAGCTCCTCCTGGTAAAAGATGAAAATTAAGGAATGCGTGTGCTCATTTTTAACCTTGTGAGCTCTTTACCAGTGCAACTTTTGAAGTGCTTCACATTAAATATGTGTGTAAGGTTTTTTTTGGGAGAGAAGATCAGCGGCAAAGAACAACTCTCCAAATCTGCTCCCAGATTCCCTCCTTGAGGAATCCATCCAGTTGCTGTTTGCTTTCTGTACTTTCCTTCCCAACGGTTTGCACTAGAAATGACCCATTTTATGGGCTGCCATTTTCGACTTTGAGCCCTTTAATCCCACACATAATGCTGGATAAGGAATTTTAGCTTTCAGAAACCTCTGCAACAGCAGCACTGAGAGTGTAGCCTTTCAAAACCTCCCTTGCCTGCTCAGTGCTGAAGGAAATAAGTAAAACAAGCCTGAAATTGGGTTTGATAATTTTTTGACAAGTTTTAACTAAGCTCAGTGACAGGGAGCTCTGCAAGAGAAATTTTAGAAGCCCAGGAACCGAGGCATAATAAGCTGTCAGAGAAAAGATCAAGTAGCATTCCCCAATTCATCTACCCAACATCAACGTTCCAGCTAACAGTAGACGGTGTTAGCCAGATTCTTGCCCTCTTTATCTATGAAAAGCTACATTTATCAAAATAAGCAAAAAAATGTGAGGTATGGAATGCAGTTCATTGGAGGGCAGGGCTTTATTGGTCGATTGGTAAATTGAAACACATGGAAAAGTGCTACATGTAGGAACACACTGCTGACTGTATTACTCCTTTTTTATTGGGTAATCTCTAATAAGAACCAGCTGGTAATAAAGGACGGAGTTCATGGGAACCCACCCTTTGTTGAAAGCGAAGTTGGTGTCAATACCAGAAACACATGAGCACAAAGAAAACAGATGTAATTGGCTTCTGGAGGTCAGGTTATGTAAAGACCCCGGCGAACAGAGGTGAGGGCTTGGCTGCAGAGGATGACAGGCTAAAATAGCCATTATTTCTCTGTGTGTGTCTGGGGAGGGGGTGGCAGTCACGGGGACCTGGTTTGGGTGGGAATTGGGGCTTTGTGGTCCCCAGAAAACAGGGTGTTCCACCTGAAACAGGCGCTTATTAAACCAGGGAGCAATTGCTCTGCAGGGAAGGAAAGGTGCAGCTTTGTCTTCACTCACGGGCAAAAACCTGCTCTGAGAATTATTAGTGTTAATTAACTTCGGGTAGCAAAGTCATAAAATCACAGAATGGTTTGGGTTGGAAAGGACATGAAAGCTCATCTCATTCCACCCTCTGCCATGGGCAGGGACACCTTCCACTACCCCAGGGTGCTCTAAGGCTCATCCAACCTCACCCTGAATACTTAAAAAAAATTATATCAATGAAACCCACACTCGCCCACAGCTATTTATGATGTCCTGGAGCCCTGGAGGAGCAGGCTGCAGGTTAAACAGATGTTTTGATAGTTTCTGGCACAATAAATAACATCTATTTCTTCATTGGAAACATAAAACCATCTTTAAACTAATTATGAAGAAAGTACAGAGGAGATTTTCCCTTTTCTTTCTCTGAGGGCAGCAGTACACTTCACTTTAAAAAATAACATAGGTTGGAAAACTAAAGAATCAAAATGAAAATATCCTGGGTATCATCAACACAGATTTTTAATGAGGCATTAAAACCAAGCTCTAACTCCCTTGCATGGAAAGAATCCTTTAGGAAGAACCTCAAGAGCAGGGATCTGTTCCTTCATTTGGATTTCTCCATTCTTTCTATAACAAAATGCAAAAGATTTGCACGAGAAATGTGGGCAAGAAGTGAATTTTCAGATAAACCCTTTTTTCAGCGTTATTAGCCAAAAAATACCTCAGCCTGAGGATTTCCTGGGAGGAATTCAGCAGCGAGAACTCAAAACCCAAGAGTTGTATGTGACATTTGAGCAGTCGTGTGGTGGCAGCTCTGCCCCATGGTTGGCTCCATGTAATCCTCAAATCAGGGCTCTGTTGTGAATATTTGTGGCTTGGAGTTCAAACTTCATTTTCTTCAAACATCCTCAAGTCAAAGACACTCTTTCCTGCCTGCAGGATCCCTTGCTGGAATACCACTCGCAAAAAAATCCATGAGAGACCCAAATGCACCCCAGGTGAAATCCAGCTCTGGTCAGCAATCCTGGCCTCCATTGGCATCAGAAAAGCTGCAATAATGCTCTTTTCTTTTGGTTTAATTCAGTGTCTAAAAAACCCAGGTCCTCCAAAAACATTTCAGGGAACAAAGAACCACATCAGAAGGGAAAAGCCATCTCAGCCTCCTGAGGTCTTCCCACCCAGCAGAGGAAAGAGGAGCTAAGTTGCCCCAAGCATTCCAAGATCAGGTCTATCCAAGGTGTACCAAAAAAGGTACCTGGGCAAGGCATGGCCAAAAAATGGGAAGGAATTTTTGAATGATTTTCTCTGGGCCTCTCTGCTGCCATATTTTTGAAACACCTGGAATGAGCGACAGATTCTCCATAAACTGTATTTGAAAGGTTTTCATTCTTGCAGCAAGGACATAAAGGGATATTTTTTTAATTTTTTTTTTTCTTTTAACTATTTGCTGCTGTTATTTTAAAGTCAGCTTAATGCCTTAATGCCTTTCAAGAAGCAGCGGTTCCCAAAAAAATAAAAGGGCTGGGAAAGAATTATTAACACAAAATTCAATAACATCCCCCTGGTTTCTCTGAGGTATTGCCTGAGTGACTGCAGCATTTACAAAAGGGATTCTAATCTGAAATGAATTTGCAGCTAATTCAACCTGTAGGCTAGTGACTCTGGGATTTCCTAGATAATACAATCCAGACAGTAATGTTGATGGATGTTAAAGACTTGCCTGTGTAACTGTTGTAAAGCTCTGTCATAAGAACAAATGAGGCATTATTGCTTTAACAAAAGTAATCCCAGTGCTCCAGTAAATTCTGCTCTCCTTCAATATCCCCATTATTAGTTACAGTGACTTAGTGATGTGTCTTCCTTCAAAGACACAACAAACACTTCTCTCCAGGATTTCCAGTGCAAAAAAGCTCCTGGAAAATAACTTTTTTAAACCAAAAAAAAAATTATTAATACGGAGTAAATTCAGTGCCACAGCTTTTCTTATCTACATGGACAGGCTGGAAGAAATGTGGCCAGTGAGGAACAACTGGTACCAGGGTCAGGGGGGTGACAAAAGCAGATGGTGATTTTTCATTACTCCCAATTTTGCTCCTGACTCAGCCCTGTGAGGCAGGTCAGGAGGGCTGGGAGGGAAAAACCAGCCTCAAACAGCTAAAGGAATATTTTGTGTTTGGAGGAGGCTGAGTAAAAATGGTTTAGTGGTTGCATATTTTCCTAAAGGCTTCTATTGAAGCCACAGATATTTGGCTAACCTGGAGTAGACTCTTTACTACTTTCACCCCAGAACTAATGTGTTTTATGGGTTTTGATTCCTGGACCAAGCCTCACTTCCAACATCCAGGTTTCCATCCTTCTCTTTGCTCTCGACTGAAATGCTCAGCCTGTCTTTTTCCCTCCTAGGCAGCCACGCTCTCAGGCATTACCAGATATTTCACCCCGTGCCCATAATCTATTTTTTTATCCAGTGCTTTAGTCATCCTCTCACATATTTTATCATTTACTCATCTTTTGCAGAGAGGAGTCCTTCAGAAAAAATTGGTGCCAAGCCAAAATAACTCTTGACTTTGGTGGCAGGGAAATATTGACCAATGGCGGGGAAAAAAATATGTTAAATTTGCACACATTTTACCTGTCAAGTCCTGCTGTGGTGTCGCTGTTAAAACTCTGCTTGTAAAGTCTGAGAACCTCTTCTGCTGATAACTTCAGCATTAAAAATACCATTTTTCATGTCTGGTGGTCTTTCTGCTCCTAATGCTTTCCAGGTTTCCTTCTCTCCTTTCTAGCAAATAGCTGATGGACTGGAGCTTTCTGAACAGCTACTCCTTCAACCTCAGGGGCTTTTTGTTCACTTCTGCTTTTCCTAATGTGATCGCTTTAGGTCCAGCCCTACTCAGAGAGCATTAAAAAGGGATAACCCTACCCCATTTTTCCAGGGGAGAATTCTCCTGCTATCAGCCACTTACCACCGGAATTGCTTGGGGAGCTTTGCAGCTTTAATCCAGGCCTGGGACAGGGTTGGTTTGTGATGTGAACAACCTCCCTGATGCTCTGCTGGACCCCAGCAGATCCAGCTGGGGCCACAGCTGGACCTTAAGCGGTTCTGCACATGTCAGGCTGCAGCAAGAGCCAGGAGTCAGTGGTGGGACCAGTTCCCCTCCCTGTATCAGGAATGGCTTGGCTGAGCAACAGGGATGTGGCCTGCACTGTGAGCAAGGCTGTGGCTCAGAAAATAATAATAATAATAATAATAATAATAATAATAATAATAATAATAATAATAATAACAATAATGATGATGATGATGATGATGAAGTTGGACTATCCAGGAAAAGCCACACTTATTGGGAGTTTGCCTCAAACCTGCCTCGGAGACAAAGGTTAATGAGGAGAGGACAGGAGGGGACGGGCACCTGATGGTCCATGATTAATTTGACAAATGTCTCTCTGGCTGCTGCCCAGTTCCTTGTGGAGATACAGCCCTTGGATGCATTCACAATGACCTACTTTTCACTGCTGGCCAGCGTTTTGCTGCTTCGTTGTTATTGTTGGACTTTGCTGCTGCTTTTGGTTCTGTTGCACATGAGCTGAGCGGCCTTGTTGTGCTCAGCACAGGACTTCTCTGAGCACTCTCGTGCTCACAGTGACAACAAGGCTTTGCATATCCTGGAGGATCTGTCCTCTGAAGCTCACAAAAAAGGTTTAAAGACTTTAAGGTTTATTATTTTCCCAGTGCTGTGCCTGGTGCAGAGCTCCCAGGATTTCCTCTGACGCCTGTTTGCTCCCAGTGCAGAACAGGGTTTGATGTTCATCACCACCGAGATGAGGCAGAAGGTGAAAGATGATGAAACTCCAAAAAAGACCCCAAGCAATCTGCCTGGTTTAATGAATGACTGACACTCTGGCCACAAGCTTGGCCTCTTTTTCCCCATCCCTGGAAATATCCAAGGCCACGTTGGATGGAGCAACCTGGGCTAGTGGAAGGTGTCCCTGCCAATTTTTTGTATCTTGGGGTTTGATGAGTGCTGAAAGTAGGTTCAAGGTTTGCCTGTGTCAGTTTTCATCTGCTAAACATGACCACAAACACTTATCAAAGAGATAATGGGATAGCTTGGAGTGAGCTAGCAAGGAGCAGAGTGTTCATTTAAGATGTTACAGACAAATCTGTTAAGCCAGAAGCAGCTTCAGGTAACAAAAGCATTAAAGGAACACTGAGAAATTGCAAAAAGTCCCCCAGAACTGATAGATAAACAGAAAAATAAATATAATAATGCTCATTTTCCTATTGGACGTGCCAATTCTGATTTTTTAGGGAACAGATCATCATTTCTCACCTGTTAAGTGCAAACATGAAAGAAAGGCAAAGGTCTGTGGATGTCTCTTTATTAGCCCAGCAATGCTGATGGCTATTTAGTCATGTTTGAAACTAAAATATTATTTTCTTTGAATGCTGCTTTTGCCAAATGCAAAGTGAGCTGATATCTGCTTGGCTGGAGCTGGGGTCACATATGAAGTGGTGCCTAAACTGAACAAATATTTCCAATAGAAAAAAAAGAAAGAAAGGAAAAGAAACGAAAATCATTAACCTTTTGTCATTAGCATGAGCTGTTCTTTGAGCTGCTCAGCAGTTTGAATTAGTGCACCTGCCAAAATAAGCACCAAGTGTTGTTACCCTCTTAGGGACAGCCCTGTTCCATAAATCACAGCCTTTCAATGACAGCTAAATGTGGTTTATATCATATAGAGAGCCTGTGTTTATGAATGTGAGATAAAAGGGGTTTAAGCAGTGCAAACACTAAGACTACTGTGTGCAGCCTGTCTCTCTTTCACAATTCTTCTCCTTCTCCTTTCCTGGCATTTCTTCTGCCCATGCGCACGGCTCCCTCCGAGTTCTCTGCCAGTTTTGTCCACGGTTGATTTTCCTTCCAATTCTTCCTGTCCTGATGTGCAGAACCAACTGCAAAGTCCCTGCGAGTGTCCAGCTGGAAGGAAAGGGGATTTTGAGAAATCAATTATTTGTATGTGGTTTATAGCCAGCTAAAGAGACAAACATATGGCCTAATTCATATGAAAACATGCATTTTGCAGAGTTAATTCCTGTACTATTCACAGCTTGCAGAAGTCCGGGATAAATTCCCCCATTTTCAGCGCTTGAGTTCTTAATTCTTCACTCCTTGTCCATAGACAGCATTTCTGTGGTGCTTCAGTGTCACAAGGGAAATGGCAAAAGAGAGATGCACTTCTGTGTGATGACTTACAAGAAAACAAATGTAAACATTATTACCAAGTGTCCCAATTGCATGAAAAATCTGCCACCTCCCAGGTTGACGAAATGTAGATTCCTGATGTTCTAAATGTGTCCAAAGACCCTGGCAGGTCTCAGGTGCCTGGTTTTTCCCCAGATTTTCCAAAGCATCTTATAAATAGAGCATGTCACAAAAATCAGATAACCTGAAAAACAGACAACCTGCAAAGCTGAAGGAAGGTAGATTTAAATGCAATATTCAGAAGGAATTGTTCCCTGTGAGGGTGGTGAGGCCCTGGCACAGGGTGCTCAGAGAAGCTGTGGCTGCCCCTGGATCCCTGGAAGTGTCCAGGGCCAGGGGAATGTTTGGAACTTGGAGCACCCTGGCATGGTGAAATGTGTCCCTCCCCATGGCAGGGGTGGAATGAGATGAGATTTAAGGTCCTCCCAACCCAAACCATTCTATGATTGTATGAAATTATTGTTCAAACCATCGTCAGCCACTCCCAGCTAAGGTAGTGACAACAAATCCAAAAAAGAAAACAAAAGGTTTGAAGGTTATCCAGGCAACTCCTGGTCCAGAGCAACCACTGACTCATTATTTATCAAGAGTCTCCATGTAAATAGATGAGAACACTGTAATTTTCACTTGTACTCCAGGGCTATATTCTAAAGGCTGTAATTTATCCTAACTGATTTTAAATCCCTTGGACAAGGATCACGAGAACTTGCACAGAGAAACCACTTGCTGGCCATGGCAGGAAACAATCTTCATGCATGTCTCCCTGAACTCACTCCAGGGCAATATATTGAGCTGAAATGGTGGAATTATTCATTTTTACTGCAGTAAAGGTGGATGGAGGGGAAAAAAAAAGTCAGATAGGAGGCAGAGATGAAGTTAAAGACCAGTAGAGGAATGGGGATAAAATATCGAAGCCATTTCTCTGCTAGAGGTTTAGAGTGTGAATCTGGTTAAATCCCAGGCCAGGAAATCCCATCCTCGTGGAGTTTTGCCATTGAAATCAGGGAAGTTCAGCTGCATCTCTCATTAGCACAACCCCGACCCTGGGATGCTTTGGTGGTGAGGATTCCAGAGGGATTCCACACCTAGGCTGGAAGGACACCATCCTCCAGGAGGGCAGGAACACAGCCAGGAGAATTTAACCAGCTACAGTTTAACGTGCTCCTTTCAGATGGAGTAAAATAAATTGTGGCAAGGTCAGGGGCAGCCTCTTCTCCCAGGAAATTTGGGATAGGACAAGGGGAGCTGGCCTCAAGATGCACGAAGGGGAGTTCAAGTTGGAAATTGGGAAAATTTTCTTTGTTTAGTGTTCAAGCACTGAAACAACCTCTCCAGGGAAATGGTGGAGTCACCATCCCTGGAAGTGTTCAAACAAGAAGATGTGGCACTTCATGATATAATTTACTGGGCGTGGTGGTATTTTCTCAAAGGTTGGACTTGTCACTATTGGAGATTTTCTCCAGTGCTGTTCTTGATGGTTTTGGAGGTCTTTTCCAAGTTTAATTCTTCAGTGATTCTGTGATTCTGTGAGCTGGTATGAAAATTCACAGGGATGTCTGTAGGGATGACAGGTTTCCACTTCACTGCTGGGAATCACAGGCACTGCTGGATGCCATCCTTCTCTTGGGAAATGTGTTAGGAGCATGGTGACTTTGGGAAAATTGGCCAAAATGCCAATTCCTCCCAGAAATTTGTCACCTAGCTGAGCTGTCTCAACAGCAGTGGCTTTCCTACACTTTGTAGTCATCTCTAACTTCGTCTCATGAGCTCAGTGTTTTCGTGTGGCTCGGGAAAGTTGTGATCCCACTCCCCAAGGCAGCCCCAGCCCTGCCACTGGAGATCTGCTTCCCACTGGGAAGCAAGGAAGTGCCTGAGCCATGCCCAGCCCTCCTAGGGGAATTTTTTGCCACCTCAGCTCTAAATTCCTAGAAACTCTATTGTCAGGAGAGTCCTGAGAGCTCTGCGGATCTTGGAGAGGCTCAGAGGCGTTTTCTGCTGCAGCCCCTTGGAACAGCTCCGTGTTCCTGCAATCTCCATTACAACACAATAACAGGAAACGTTTCAGTGGCCTCTGCAGTACTTGGCATATAATTTCACTTTAATGCTCATATTGTTCGAGCATTAATAAAACTGGGAACTGTGATATAATTAAATCCATTCTTCCCACAGAGAAATGACTGTCTGAGTTAGTGGCAAGAGCAGCAGACTCACAAGTCGCCTGGAGAAGAGAGAGCGTTCCCTTGCCAAGGCACAGCGGACACGTGCTTGGGTTTATTTCCCTCTGAAGGAAAAGAGCTCCAGTTGAGAGCTGGAGACCTCTGGTACCTCTGGATGCAGAGCTGCCAGACTTTATCGCTTGAGCTCTCAGATTATCCCGTTAGACCCGAGGATAAACCGTTCTCGCTCCGCGCAAGCTGAGCCCCTCGTGGGGTGAGAGACCAAACATCTGATGGTGCCACGGCTCATTTGAGCCAGCTGAGCGAAAGTGTGAAGCGGGAATTCCGACTGGAGGGGCAGGACTGGGGAGATGGCGGCCTGGAATTCTCTGTGCAGCACTGAAGGTGAAGTTTCTGAGGCTCAAAGCCTCCACCTGCGCCATGGATGTTCTCCCCTGCAGCAGTTCCAGGTGTGCATGAACATTTCAGGCTCCCATCCAGCTTCCAGCTAAGCTCATTGTATTTCCTTTCCCTTCTTTAAAAAAAAAACAAACTCAAATTTTCCCCCTCTCTTACACACAGGGAAAATAGAAATTCTGTATCCAGTATCAGTTTAAATAAATTTACACCAAGAGATGTTGCACTGATCACAGCCTCCCCTGTTGACTTTTGGTGGATTTGGGGTTTTGTGCTGAAGTTCTGGTGAAAAAATGACCCTGATTAATTCAAGTTTATTGTTGATTTCTGCTCCTGGGGATTTCAGGATGCAGCCATTTCACAGGGTGTCATCCCAAACCTTTCCTTAAAGTGCCAACAGCTGCCTTGGTTGGCTGTTGATCCAGTCAGGAGCTAAATTCATTTCTGGTTTAAGCAGAGCAGATATTTTAGATCACCACATCATCATCATGGCTGAAGAGTTGGAAGTGGAGTTGGAATTTTTCTTTGGTGGCGGCCAGTTAGAAACCTGCAGAACAGCACAGAGTGTATTTTCAAAAAGTCCAAGAGACCAAAAAAAAAAATAAAAAAAGAAGTTTGTCCTGTTCTTGATGGGGATTCCAAGAGGAATCCGGGCGTTCCTCCTGCCTTCGCTGTGAACCGCGCGCGGAGCGAGGTTACAGAATTGGAAGTGGGGGGAAAGATCAGAGGTTAAGGAGCTCGGATTTCTCCACAACACGACCTCATCTCGGTGGCAACTGGATTCTCATGATGTGCTGCTGGGTTCTCACGAGGAGGAGCCTCCCCCGGCCACAGAAATGTGTCTGAGCCCGGCGGAGCCAGGGCTGCGCTGCCGGCGGTGCCTTTGAAAGGTTCCCCTGCCTGGCAGTTACAAGATACTGTACTTAAAATGTCAAATCAGGCAATCTGTTCTGAAAGGAAAATTACCTACAGCAATCACGGCCCTCGGTCTCCCCGGCTCTCGTGGAGCACAGGCAAAATGGTGAAAATCGTTCGGCCACCCAGAGCCTTAACGTTGGAGTGCCAGGTCAAGGAAAGCTCCAGCAATTAGCCTGCTGTGCTAATGACATGCCTGTTTGATATAGGAGATGAATGGCACCCTGATTGCCCATAATATGATTATGCACATTTTGGGTTGCTTAAAAAAAAAAAAAAAAGAAAAAAAAAATTTGATGCCTTGGAAAAATAGAATCTCATTTCTCTGGTATTTCTGAAAGATCTTTGTTTCCTGAAAAGCCAAGGGCAGCTTTCAGCTCCTTAGGTTTCCACAAGAGTGTTATTAGATTCACTCCCTGACCTACCTTTAATGAGGAGAAGATGTCATGGTCGGGAAAGATATTAAAATACAGTAGCAAGGAAACCTTGTCCCATCACAAAGCTGTCATAATTCAAGGGGTCTGTTTCTCTTCATGCATCATTAGAAAGAAAAAATAAAGGAGGTGAAAGAAGATTGCTCCTGGTTGGATATCCTTGACAATCCAGTTACTGAATACACAATTTAAATTCTGGTAATCACAAACCTTCTCTTTCCTCTCCCTTTTTCTTTTTTTTTTTTTTCCTTTTAAAAGTCAAATTTTGAGCTGATCTGCCATTTCTGAAAAGTTCAAACATATTTTCATTTCACTTTGTCTTCCTTCTGGTTGGGAATAAAATGGGTGGCATTGAGTAGGGCAGGAGCAGGATTAGATTGAAACTGTCTAGATATTCAACACCCTAAGGAAAATCCCTGCAGAATCACCAATCTGCCATGCTGGGGAATGGGATTTACCACCAAATGGAACAAAAATAAACAGGAAAAAAAACATTTATTCCCATGGACACACAGCCAAAACACACCAAGGGAAAAAATTGTTATTGGGAGGATGTGGCCAAAAGACGCCAAAACACTCATGGCCAGAAGTTTGCTTGTTGGCGATAAATTGAATTAATGTCCCAGGTAAAGCAGCCCAAAAATCTGAGCACAAACAGCCTGAGATACCCAACACTTCTGCAGGACATGAGGACAAAGAAAGCAGTGACACAGCAGAGGTTGGAGCAGCAAAAATGCGAGGTGAAAAAGAAAGTGGAAAAAGAATATCCCAGACCTAATTCAATATTTGGGTTGGGAGGAGATCAGGCTTCTTTTAATGCAGAGGTGTTTGGATATTCCAACCTGTGGGACCATCGCTCTCCATGAGGCAGAGCTTGAGGAATTTGGGACAAAACCAAAAAGAAAGCAGCATGTCCTGCACCCAGTGCCTGCTCTGGGAACACCTCGGAGGCCTCCAGATTGGGGCATTCCAGCTTTTTGCCCTTTTTTCCCCGTTCTGTCCCCAACAGTCTAATCTCAGGCAGGACTATTTATTGACATAAAAAAAAAAAAATAAAAAAAAAATAAAAGCAAATCCCCTCTTCGGAAAGAGGAAGGGGAAATCTCGAGGTGGTTCATGCCGTGGGTCTGGGGACAATGGCTGCTTGTGTCTCACCAACGCTCCGGCGGGATTTCAAATGATATTTTTTGGATTCCCAAGGAGAGGAGTGGGAGCTTGGGAAAGCTCCTGACTGTCTTCATACATATTCAGGATTTCTCTTTGTTTTCTGATGAAGGGATAGGCTCGGTCCTTAGACTTGTGAATGGTCCCTTGACACCAGCCCTGGAGACTTTTTTTTTTTAATTAGGCAAGCCTGGAATGACTTGAATTTGGACCCAGTACTTACAGGCTAGCCTTGCTTTAAAAGGGGCTTTAACCTAAAAGGAAGTGGAAATCTTATATAAATTTACTTCTGCTCCTTGAAAGTTTTTTCTCTTCCAAAACCTTTTCTTTCCTTCCGTTTCTCCCTTCATTTCTGCTGCTCCTGGGGATTATCAAGAGACTTTGTCAGAAGGAGGGGGAAGAAAACTTTTTTAAGGCCTTTTGCACTGGACTTAGAGCTGATATTGAGATGTTTGGGTTATATTTGTACCCTTGGCACTGGCTGCTGCTGCACCCTCGCTTTCCCTGGGATGCTGTGCCAGCTTCAAAGCCGTGGGGTGAGAGTTTGTGCCTCCATCCCAGCTCTGGATGAAACCAACCCCTCATCTCCCCTCCAGCCCAGCAAGGTCCCACCGCTCCAGCAGCAACGGATCCCAAGGAAAGGCTTCCCAAACCACCCCAACACCGAGGGAGGACCAAAACAGAGGCAAAAGGAGGATCGGTCAAACCTCAAAATGAACTTTAACAAGAGGAATGAGCAGGAAAAGTTAATCAAAACCACACCAAGTCCTTGGCATTGCTGATCTTCTCTGTGGCGAGGTGCAGAAATGACCAAAAACTGCTTTTCTCTATTTTTTATAAGACTTTGTACTAAAACATGGTCTCTCTTAATCAGAAGAAAAGTCTGCTGCTCTCTAATTTTACAACCACAACATTTCAAACGTTGTTTTCCCATTTTTAATACTGTAGAGGGAAAAGAAAACAAAGATAATGATGTGGAAATACAATTAATTCACACTTTCATCAGTTCTCTGTTCTCACTACTTGAAAGAGCTTTAAATATTTACTGAATCTCACATATTGCACTTTCCTAATGTATTCACACAAATGGACAATATAAAAATATATATATACATGATTTTACTATTCCCGTTTCCCTCCTTTAAACTTGCAGTCCGTCATTAGTGAGGTTGCAGAAGGATAAATTGAAATTCAGACTGGCAAAATTGAACTGGAAAGTCTCAGCTACAATTTGTCTAAAGCAACATGTTTTATAATTATTTTGTCCTTCCCTACTAATGACTTTCTGACTCTTTCCATCCCCTGGGTACCCAAGGGATATTCGGCATTATCTGTGCACATCAATAATTTTTATGGGACATGTGTTTTCACTTTGTAGCAGACTTTTTTCATTGCTTAAAAAGTAGCAAATAAAGCTCTAATAAAAATTGATGCTTGTGTCCCTTCAACACCAGGTATAGGTTTTCCAGCCAGCCATAGGATTTCATGTTGCAATCCAGATTGCTGCTGTTCCTGGTTCTCCACACAGCCAGGAAAATAAAACCAGCCTGTTGAGGCTTTGGAAGGGAAAAGCAAATCAACCAACAAATATTTGGAGAAGAGTAATTTGGGGAACATTAGATAAACTTTCTTTCCTTACTTTAGTACAGGAAAATTGTCTCTACTTTCAGTTTTTTAATATCCCTAATATTATTTCTGCATCTTCTGGGTCTCTGGTTTTTGCTGACTCATCTGCCATTTGAGACTTTTCCTATGCCTCTAACTCACACATCCTTTATTCTCTTGGAATCTATTTTGGAGCCCTCAACTCGCGCTGTGGGATTCATTTAGATTCTTTAAAAACACTCAAGCTCACATGAAACCTCTTAGTCAATATTTAATTTAGACTCTCAGATGCAAAGACCCTCAAACCATTCTGATTTCCAAAGGAAAGGGGAAATATGGACACGGAAATGATTTTGCTGCTGGAGGCTCAGCCTTGCAGGAAAAGGTGCAGGAATCTCTGGAATCCTCCAGCTTTCGTTGTCACTCTTACCAATCCCCAAATCTGCAAAATCTGCCAGTTCTCCTGCATAGATAAAGCTGGAACACCTCAGCCATCCCCCTGCATTGCTCTGCAGGATGCAACCTGTGACGTGTCCTGCTGCTTTATCCTTCCTGAAGCCATAAATCCCCCCAAAACGTCCCCAAATCCAGAGCTGCTTCCATAGCAGAGCAAAAATTTAAATCAATGCCATACTGGGATGAAATCAATCCCACACTGGGGTTTAAATCAATCCCTGTGCTGGGATTGATTTGCAGAATGAGGGGTATCAAATGGCTAGAGCCACGGCAATGTCCATGGGGTGCCCTGATGAGAGAAGCTGGACTGGGAGGCCGAGGTTCTCCATCATGTCCAGGGAAAATCAGCTCCCTCCCGAAATGACCATCTCCCAGCATTTGCACCCCAGGACCCTTTGTGATCGCCAAAGCGTCTTACACAACTCACAGCCCCAAAGGAAAGGGCTCCTCATGCATCTGGATCCTGTCTCCCCCTTTTCCTCATGGGTATTTGGGGTTTTGGGGTGGCTTTTGGGATGGTTTTTGGGATGTTCTGCAACTGCTGATCTCTGTGGGCTTTCCCCATGTGTCTGACAACTTTTGGCTTTCTGGAAACTGTTTAGTTGGAGGTTATTTAGGCTCATCTCTCTCCTCTTCTTCCCCGTGCCTGTGTTGAAGGGAGATGAAATCCTGTTTAATGCGAGGGACACACCTNAAAAAAATTTTCCCTTTGCTCCCAGCCCCGGCCTGCGGACCGGGGATGTTTTTCTTTTTAACAGAAACCCCTTTCCCCCCCCCCCCTCAAAACATCCCCGGAGAAAAAGCAGACAAACCTGCTGTGAGTAGTTTACACTTAATATTCCGTGGTTTTTGCAAGCCTGGGACAGTGAGATGGGCAGGATTCACTCTGAGCAGGAGCTGGCAGCAAGGAGATTTTGCAGCTCTTTAAAACGGGACCAAGAAATTCGCACCAAAGGCTGCACTTACTGGAAACCAGTCCCTGAGGGGCAAAATCCTGGTGGTTCCTGCTGGATTTTTACAAGCCAGGTGTGCTGGCAAGAAACCTGCAGTGGTCCTGTGAGGCAGGTAGCCTGACAGCTTCTCTCCATCACATCTTTACGGGTTCACGGAGCATTTCCAGACCCAAGGAATTTGGCTCCAGGCATCCTGGTCCTCTCTGGTGCTTTCAGACTGTGAATAGGGTGTAGGGCACGGAGCATCCTGCCTGTCCCTCATTCCCTGCTCCTCTGAATTGGGACAGCAGGAAAAGGATCGGGTGCTGTGGGTGAACAGGAGTCAGAAGGGTGATTTGGGTGGCCAGGGCAGAGCCAGGGACAGGTTTGTGAGTGCTCACAAAAGACATCACTTCTTGGGAAACAGAGGCGAAACAAAAAGAGTGCAAAGATGCAAATGCCAAAGCCAAAGCATGACCAGAAGGTCTGGGATGGGGATGGAGAGCTGGAGGCAGCAAGGAGCAGGAGTGACCCCCACACCTCCCTCCATCACACAGCCCCATCCTGGCTCATCAACCCCTCATGTCCTGCCGTGGGAGGTGCTGAGCCCCCCTGCCCAACACACCAGAACGCCCAGCAAGAACTCAGCACCATAAAACATGCCCAGTTTGTTTTGGTTTTGTT